>WNWK01051601.1:0-12437 GCA_009830355.1 Cherax destructor
ATGTCGTCCAGACGGCTAACAATATCCTTCATCCCAGCCCCAGGATAACACACCCTCTGCCTCCTATTCCTATCCTTAAGACAAAATTCCTATCCATAAACTTAATCTGACTATCCCCAACTAAAACAATGTTCTTACCTCGACTGGCGGTGTGCATGACGTTCTCGACGGTCTTTGTAGAGATGGTCTTCGCTGGGATGTCTTCACATTCGTCTGATAACAAGGAGAAAGAGTTGCTGGTTTTCACAGCAGTCTCCTGGACCTTCTTCAACTTCAGCTTCGTCCCTTCAGATTCGACTAGCATCCATTCGTTGGTCTGATCATCGGCGACATTGTTCGGGGATAATCCTTGCATATACCCTTCAAACGTTGAATTTTCTTCTAGCTTCCGTTAATTCCGCCTTCATTTGGAGATATAGCTGCTCGTAGTCGAGGGAAACCATCATCCAATCTCAGGTAGCTAATAACGGAAGCACATCAAAGATGGTTCAGTCCACAGAGAGTACACAAGACACGCACTAGCAAGTAATCTCAACTCGTCCATCTTATTCCTAGCACAACGACTATTGGTCTAATATACATTTAAAGACCCTCCTTTCTCTTTACCCTTCCTGCTCATTTCTGTTTTTCCACTATACCTATTACTGTCCTTGTCACCAAGTGCCACTGGCTTTCCAGTATCCACCGTATTCTGCCTATTACTAGTTCCCCTAGAACTCTCCTGCTAATACTACACAAGCACATCGCAGAGGTGGAACACTGCTACAGGTCTTCTCTATTCCAACCTCTAACAGAAATATTGTTTAACCTATTTTTATACTACCCAAGTAATTGCTTTTATCACCTTTTACTCATGTGCATGTTGATTGTTCTACCTTATTGTATTACTACTACTACTACAACTTATATCACTACTACTTCTACCACCACTAGTATTACACCTCACTCTGACCATATATATACCCTCTGGGTCCATGTATTGTTTGTAACGGCTTGACAAAGCTCCTGGAGAGCGAAACGTTGCCACAATAAAATGTCACATTAGTTGCATTTGTGTCCTTTTACTTAACAAAAGGAAATTTTGCCAGCACTGCTTAAATCCTCACAAAATCAAGTCATTATGAATTAATCTATTACATAGAATCCTGTATTTATATTCATATTGCAATCAGTATTAACTTTTATTATGCTCGATTCTTCTATATTTCTTTCGACCATGGATGTGCTTGATATAGCTTTCCAGGCCATTTGAAAATCATTATGGAGGTTACAATCTCTTACATGAATATACATGGCCTTAAACTCTTGCCCGGCTCCAGTGCTATATTTATGTGACCTAAAATAGTGGAGCATTAGTTATTAGAACGAGCTATTAGGAAAATAAGTTTACAACTACCTAAGGTGAGAGTTGAAAGATGCTTAGGCTGAAATCTGGATTTGTGGGCTATCCCAGGATGGCAGCTGGAATATTTGTGTTAAATATGTGGAGGTTCATTAGGAAAAAACAAAAAAAAAGAAGAGTTACATGTGAGCTATGTTTTTTTTTTCTAAACATCATGTCTCTCGATACCCAAATGTTGCACTTGTGCAACATTTGGGTATCTTATTGCGGAAAAGCTTCTCCCATCCAGTGGCTTCATTAGTTTAATACAGAGAAGAACGGTGGGAGATGAGGAAGAGTTTGAGGTAATCAGTCCCTCAGCATGGAGTCGATGTGTTCGGTTCATCAATAATGATAAATATACAGCATATGCGCAGACAAGTGTTTTATATACTGCAGACACGGGAGTGAAGGTGACATTACCGGAAGTAGGTCATGCCTATACGTTAGGCTAGTGTGGAAAAATTCTCTGTTTCAAGATCCCAAGATGTTGCTGTATCATACAGTTGCTATTTTATACAACTTTTAGAAAACAGACATGATGATAAAAGAGACGTTTATGCAACACTTGGGCCACTGGCTTCATCTGTCCGATACACAGAAGAATGAAGGAAGATGAGGAGTTTGAGGATATCACTCATTCTGCCCTGTATTCAATGTGTTCAGTTCACCAGTCTTAATAAATGTACAGCATAAGCTTTGAGAAGGTTGTGTGATGGTGGGTGAATGTTAGATGATGTGTGATGGTGGATGAATGTTAGATGATGTGTGATGGTGGGTAAATGTCAGATGATGTGTGATGGTGGATGAATGTTAGATGATGTGTGATGGTGGGTGAATGTCAGATGATGTGTGATGGTGGATGAATGTTAGATGATGTGTGATGGTGGGTGAATGTCAGATGATGTGTGATGGTGGATGAATGTTAGATGATGTGATGGTGGGTGAATGTCAGATGATGTGTGATGGTGGATGAATGTTAGATGATGTGTGATGGTGGGTGAATGTTAGATGATGTGTGATGATGGGTGAATGTCAGATGATGTGTGATGGTGGGTGAATGTTAGATGATGTGTGATGGTGGCTGAATGTCAGATGATGTGTGATGGTGGATGAGTGATGGTGGACGAATGTCAGATGATGTGTGATGGTGGGTGAATGTCATATGATGTGTGATGGTGGGTGAATGTCAGATGGTGGTGAATGTCAGATGATGTGTGATGGTGGGTGAATGTCAGATGATATGTGATGGTGGATGAGTGATGATGGATGAATGTCAGATGATGTGTGATGGTGGGTGTGTGATGATGGATGAATGTCAGATGATGTGTGATGGTGGGTGTGTGATGGTGAGTGAATGTCAGATGGTGGGTGATAGTGGATGTGTGATGGTGGGTGAATGTCAGATGGTGGGTGATGGTGGATGTGTGATGGTGGATGTGTGATGGTGGGTGAATGTCAGATGGTGGGTGATGGCTTATGTGTGATGGATTTGTGATGGTGGGGAAATGTCAGATGATGTGTGATGGTGGATGTGTGATGATGGATGAGTGATGATAGATGTGTGATGGTGGATGTGTGACGATGGATGTGTGATGGTTGATGTGTGATGGTGGATGAGTGATGATGGATGTGTGATGGTGGATGTGTGATGGTGGATGTGTGATGATGGATGAGTGATGATGGATGTATGATGGTGTATGTGTGATGGTGGATGAGTGATGATGGATGAGTGATGATGGATGTGTGATGGTGGATGTGTGATGATGGATGTGTGATGGTGGATGTATGATGGTGGATGTGTGATGGTGGATATGTGATGGTGGATGTGTGATAGTGGGTGTGTGGTGGTGGGTGTGTGATGGTGGATGTGTGATGGTATGTGTGTGATAGGGGGTGTGATGGTGGATGTGTGATGGTGGGTGTGTGATGGTGGATGTGTGATGGTGGGTGTGTGATAGTGGGTGTGATGGTGGATGTGTGATAGTGGGTGTGTGATGGTGGATGTGTGATGGTGGATGTGTGATAGTGGGTGTGATGGTGGATGTGTGATGGTGGGTGTGTGATAGTGGGTGTGTGATGGTGGGTGTGTGATAATGGGTGTGTGATGGTGGATGTGTGATGGTGGGTGTGTGATAGTGGGTGTATGATGGTGGATGTGTGATGGTTGGTATGTGATAGTGGGTGTGTGACGATGGATATGTGATGGTGGGTGTGTGATAGTGGGTGTGTGATGGTGGATGTGTGCTCACCTAATTGCTCACCTAATTGTGATTGAAGGGATTGAGTTATAGTGGTGGTGCTGTGTGGTGGTGGGATGTGGTGGTGCTGTGTGGTGGTTGGATGTGGTGGTCTGGTGTGGTGGTGGGTGGATGGTGGTGTGGTGCGTGGTGGGGTGTGTGGTGGTGGGGTGTGGTGGTGGTGGGGTGGATGGTGGTGTGGTGTGTGGTGGGGTGTGTGGTGGTGGGGTGTGGTGGTAGAGGTGTGGTGATGGGGTGTGTGGTGGTGGGGTGTGGAGGTGGGGTGTGTGGTGGTGTGATGTTGGGGTGGGGGTAGTGGTTGATGGTGAGAGTGAGATTACAAAGAGAATCTTAAAGAGCAAGTGATTATTATACTCATCTTAAGATATTAACATTTGTAACACTGCAAAGATATTTTTCCTACTATCTATGTAAATGACAATACTATTCTCTTAATTACTTTTCCGTTTATTCATATTGACGATGACGTCTCATTTAAATAAATTAATACATAATTTTCTTGGCTTGGAATTGACTGTTTGCAGTTTGATGATCATTATTACATATGATGTTTCACTTTACCATTAAAAGTCACTTTAATAGTCACCAACTGTAGTGGTGTTTGGTAATCCTATATATATATATATATATATATATATATATATATATATATATATATATATATATATATATATATATATATATATATATATATATATATATATATTATATCTAAAGTTTTTCTTCTAATCAGGCTTAGTTAGGTATACTTACTGCTAAGTTTCCACTTTCTCAGTGCTCCACGTCTTCAGGTTTGTTACTGATGATTTAAAGCAGCAGATCTTAACCGGGGGTCGGTGCTCCCCACCTAGGGATTCGTGAGTTATTTCAGAGGGCCGCGAACCCAGAGTAAAAGTCAGGAATATATTAATGATTTGCTCCTTAAAGAGATTCTTTTGAATAGTTAAAAATGATAAATTTAAGAATGAAAAATAATTTCTCAATTTTCCTTTTTTAAATAAAGTAAATTTTTTTTTAATTTTCACATTTAGAATTTTATATGAAGGAAGGAAATGAGGGGGATGGGGCGAGGAGATGAGGCACCATCCACTAGTTTGTTATTCGTAGTTTTGTGTATCATCTTCCTCACTGCTAGGCTAAAGAAATACTTCCTAGCAATCCTATGACTCATCTTTGTTTTTAACTTCGTACTTCGCTGCTTAAACGGACTCTCTGTTCATCATGTCTATTCCTCTTAATATTTTGTAGGTCGTAATCATGTCACCTCTGTCTTCTAATTTTGCAAACTTTTGCATTTTTTCCGGCTTTTTCTACATGCTTTTCAGAAGCAGGCTCCATACCAGAGCTTCATATTCCAACATGGGCACGACATATGCCGTTTATAGGGTCGTCAATGCTTCATCGTTGGCCAGTATCGCGTTGTTTACAGTGGTTATTCGGTTGATGTGTGCCTCGAGCGAAGTACTTGTAACTATGCACACCCCGAGGTCCTTCTCTTCCAGGGAGGTTTGCAGACTTTGTTCCCCGAGACTGTACACTGTTTCCGGTCGTTTCTTCCCCTCTCAGATTTTCACAACTTTGCAATATCTCGAGTTCATTTCTCATAGCCACTTGTCACACCAATCATGCAACTTGTCTAGATCCATTTGCAGTCTTTCCTTGTCTGCTCTTGTTTGCATTCTCCTCATCAGTTTCATATCATCACTGAAGAGGGACACCTCATACACATGACAAGTACTGATCCAAATACTGACTGTTGAGGAACCCCTCTCGTCATGCTCGCCCATTCCGACACATAGTATCAGACAATAGCTTATTGATTTCTTCCAGTAAAATATTCCTTGACCCAGTGTAGTGCTTTCCTTGTAAGCCCTCTTTTCTCTTCTAGCTTTTTCCCAGTCTCTTGAGGGGTATTGTGTGGTTGTGGGGGTGGTGATAGGTGTGTAATGGTGTGTGTGTAGTATTGTGTGTGAAGCAGAGGGTGTGTGATGGTGGGTATGTGATAGCAGGCGTGTGATGGTGGGTATGTGGTAGCAGGTGTGAGATGGTGGGTATGTGGTAGCAGGCGTGAGATGGTGGGTATGTGGTAGCAGGCGTGAGATGGTGGGTATGTGGTAGCAGGTGTGTGATGGTGGGTATGTGGTATTAGGCGAGTGATGGTGGGTATGCGGTAGCAGGCGTGAGATGGTGGGTATGTGGTAGCAGGCGTGAGATGGTGGGTATGTGGTAGAAGGCGTGTGATGGTGGGTATGTGATAGCAGGCGTTTGGTTGTGGGTGTGTCGTGGTGGATGTGTGATGGTGTGTGTATGGTATTAAGTGTGTGATATCAGGTGTTATAAGGATAGGTGAGTGGCGGTGGGTGTTTGGGAGCAGATTTATGGTGGTGAGGGTGTGATTGCGGGTGTTTGGTACTGGGTTTATGGTGGTGGGTGTGTTGTGGTGGGTGTGGGGGTGGGTGTTTGGTGGTGAGTGTGTGACGATGGGTATGTGATGAAGGGTGGGTGTTGGTGGGTTTGTGGTGGTGGTGAGTTTAGTGGTGGGTATGTAAATGGGTTTTGTGATAAAGTGAGTGTGGTACTGAGGTGTGTGGTAGCAGGTGTGGTGATGGATATGTGGTAGCAGGTGTGTGGGGTGGGGTGTGTGGTGATGGATATGTGGTAGCAGGTGTGTGGGGTGGGGTGTGTGGTGGTGGATGTGTGGTAGCAGGTGTGTGGGGTTTGGTGTGTGGTGGTGGATGTGTGGTAGCAGGTGTGTGGGGTGGGGTGTGTGGTGGTAGGGTAATGCCACCATGACAACTTAATAAGAACTGCTTCATACAGTATGTGATGAATGTTATTGTGGCAACTTTACGACTGACTCCGGAGAACAGGCTTTAATTAAATCTTATTTAATTAAATATTGTAAAATTAATTATTTAATCATCAAAAAAAATTAAATGCCTATTATGTGCTATAAAAGATTTATTAATGGTTATAAGAATAGAAATCAATTAGGATTATGAAACTGGAATATAGAATTAGAATTATAAAACTCAATGTAGCCTACTCCGAAGGACTCTCTATAACTGCTCTATAATTTATGTCAGTGAATGTCGTCAAAGGGTTCGATCTGAAGTTCAAGAATAGGTTGTTTTTTCAGCACCAGTTCATCAATGATATAAATACATTAGTATCAATTCTGAAAATGGTGATTATTCTTTTGTCATCATCTATGGCTTTAAGAATGTAAGTAATAATGATAATATCTACTTCATCATGAGAAGACAGACTCTCATCATGACCGATCATCTTCTGTAATGTCACACATAATACAACTACAGGGAAGACTTCTTAAGGGTTTCGTGTCTATAGTTTTCATACTTTCTTACTAGAAATAGGTGTTCCTGACATGAGAATGTATGAGGCAGAACAACCTCTCGCTCGCAGCAATCCTTCATATGCTGGTATTTCTTCATAACTATTGAAGATTACTAGGACCTTATCACAGACTCGACAATAACAATGGCAATGACAAATCAACATAAAATTTTACTGTTTGCCATATTTGCGTCAGAAGTTTGAACACTTCCTGCACGGGGCCAAAATTCATAGTAAATCAGCTGAGGTCCATCCACGATCACAATGTCTGGAATTCCTTAGTTTACCGTATGAAGTGACGTCACTTCGTTGTTCACAAAAGTCCCAGTTGACGACTTACTAAGTTTCCTATCTGAAGACTTCGGTAATTACAATTATGTGCTCGCATCAGGGGTGACATGTCCAGTGGTACTAGGCACCTGATGTTTGAAGCATTGATGGTTGAGTGGGCTAAGGTGTCTTGGAATTTTGACGGGGCTTCCGGGAAACGTGTTATGGTATCGGAGATTCTATTCCCGGCCAGTAGCAGTATGCAGAAATGGTATGGTGATACCGACATGATGTGGAAAAAAACACTTATGTACAGGTCAGGACATTTATTAGAGGAAACGTTGCGCCACGAGGGACTTCTTCAGTCCTAATACAGAGAAAACTAAGAAAACGCGTATATATAGTGGCAGGAGTCAGGTGGAGTGTCGCGTTGGTAGAGGAAGTAGTAGTAGTAGTAGTAGTAGTAGTAGTAGTAGTAGTAGTAGCAGTGGAACTAAGGAGGTGAGACGGATGGCTACAGAGTAGGGATGTATCGGATATCCGTATCCGCATCCGCATCCCCGGAGCATCCGCATAAATTCTTACATCCGCATCCGCATCCGTATTTTTTCTAAATGAGACATCCGCATCCGCATCCGTATTTTTCTAAATGAGAAATCCGCATCCGCATCTGCATCCGTATTTTTCCTAAATGAGACATCCGCATCCGCGTCCGCATCCGTAATCACTATTAAATAAATATCCGCATCTGCATCCGCATCCGTGCCAAACAAAGCGGATGTGGCGGATATTATAACCTAAATTACAGAGCTTACATGTTTGTTTCCCACAAACTTGTTCTTATGATTTACAAATTAACATTGCAGCTTCAAATATTATAACTTAATGACCTGTGCAGAGAGAGAGAGAGAGAGAGAGAGAGAGAGAGAGAGAGAGAGAGAGAGAGAGAGAGAACATAAGAACATAAGAAAGAAGGAACACTGCAGCAGGCCTCTTGGCCCATACTAGGCAGGTCCTTCACAATCCACCCCACTAACCTGGAGTTTACCTGGAGAGAATTCCAGGGGTCAACGCCCCTGTGGCCCGGTCTGTGACCAGGCCTCATGTTGGACCAGAGCCTGATCAACCAGGCTGTTACTGCTGGCCGCACGCAGTCCAACGTACGAACCACAGCTTGGCTGGTCAGGTACCGACTTTAGGTGCCTGTTCAGTGCCTGCTTGAAGACAGCCAGGGGTTTGTTTGTAATCCCTCTGATGTATGCTGCCCAACCAAATTTTCAATTCTATCCAAGAAATAAGCTTTGATAATTCTATTTACTCATGTGCAAGTCCCACTCAAAACCAACCCCTCTCACTCATGAATTTTTCCAACCTAAATTTAAAACTACCCAAGGTGCTAGCTTCAATAACCCTACAAGGCTGATAAATTAGACACATATGCAATTGAAATAAATTATAAATTATACTGCTTATGTGTTTATTAGACACATATGCATTGAAAATTAGGTTGAGCAAATATTTTGTTAGTGGGATAGATTGTGAAGGACTTACCTAGTATGGGCCAACAGGCCTGCTGCAGTGTTCCTCCTTTCTTATGTTCTTATGGGGGAACACTGCAGAAGGCCTACTGGCCCATGCAAGGCAGGTCCTTATCAAAATCACCACTACCCAAAGCTACCCAAGAATTCACTCCCGCACCCACGACACCAATCAAACCCATTCTCCTTTGTATTGGACTGAGATCTGTTTGTGACAAACATATCTCGTCACAAACAGATATGAGATGTGGAAAAATAAACACATAAGCAGTATAATGTGATCCTTTATTGACAACGTTTCGCCCACGCAGTGGGCTTTATCGAGTCACAGACAGATGGGTGCAGATGAGATGTGTTTGTGACTGGGTGCAGATGAGATGTGTTTGTGACTGGGTGCAGATGAGATGTGTTTGTGACTTGATAAAGCCAAACAAACGAAAACGACTTCTGGCAGAAAATGCAGAGAAACTGTTATTCTTGAAGAAAAACCTTCCAATCATAAACTTTAAGTATTAAGCAAATGTCAATTGATTATGTAATAAAAGTATTATGTATTAAAAGTATTATGTAATGAAAGTATTTGCCATGTGGTAAAAAATAAAAAATCAGGTGTTTTATGACTGTCCTGCAAAATCCGCATCCGCATCCGCCCGGATGTCAAGATGTGACATCCGTAATCCGCATCCGCATCCGCATTTTACTGTAAGCAGATATCCGCATCCGCATCCGTATTTTACTGTAAGCAGATATCCGCATCCGCATCCGCAAAATAAGCAAGTAAGACATCCGTATACACATCCGCATACCGGATATCTAAAATTTTCACATCCGATACATCCCTACTACAGAGGGACCTGTTGATATCATGTTACAGCAGTTTCCAGAATGGGTAATATCCTGTTGATTAGCAATTTTGAGATACTGTAACTACCGAACTTTTGCTTTATAGTGTTACTGACAGCAATAAGGGCAGCTTCCATGCATCGTTCCCATCTTAAATCGTCTTCTTTAATCACTAGTTTAGCCTCACTGAATTTCATGAGGTGTCCAACATCGTCCCTATGTTGAACACAGGCGTTTTTACGGTCATCATTTCTGCAAGCATTTTTGTGTTCTGTGATCCTAATGTCCAGAGATCTGGCTGTTTCCCTCACATATACTTTGTCGCACCCCTACATGGTATACTGTAAATTCCTGCACTTGTGACAGAATCATGTGTGGGTTTGTGTATCAGGTTCCTAATATTAGTTGCTGAGCTCGTAGATATTTTAGCCAGTTTTCTGTCAACCATCATTGAAACGTTAGTAGCAACGTTGCTGACCGGTAAAACGATGTATCTTGGAGGCCTTTCTTTAACTATACGTGTCGCACGTTTCCTGCTGGTAGACAGCAACCACCCAGGGAAGTACTACCGTCCTGCCAAGGAGTGTAAAACAGAAGCCTGTAGTTGTTTTACATGATGGTAGATTGCTGGTGTGTCTTTTCTGTCTCATAAACATGCAAGATTTCAGGTATAAGAACATAAAAACATAAGAAAGGAGGAACACTGCAGCAGGCCTGTTGGCCCATACTAGGCAAGTCCTCACAATCCATCCCACTAACAGAATAATTGCCAAACCTAATTTTCAATTCCCACCCAAGAAATAAGCTTTGAAGATTCTATTAACTCAAGTGCGAGTCCCACTCAAATCCAACCCCTCTCACTCATGAACTTATCCAATCCAAATTTGAAACTACCCAAGGTCCTAGCTTCAATGACCCTACTAGGCAGACTGTTCCACTCATCAACTACCCTATTTCCAAACCAATATTTTCCTATATCCTTTCTAAATCTAAACTTATCCAATTTGAATCCATTATTGCGGGTTCTCTGGAGAGATATCCTCAAGACCTTATTTATATCCCCTTATTAATACCCATCTTCCACTTATATACCTCGATCATATCTCCCTCATTCTTCGTCTTACAAGTGAATGTAATTTAAGGGTCTTCAATCTTTCTTCATACGGAAGATTTCTAATGCTATGAATTAACTTTGTCATTCGTCGCTGAATGTTTTCTAACGAATTTAAACATAAGAAACATAAGAAAGGAGGAGCACTGCAGCAGGCCTGTTTACCCATACTAGGCAGGTCCTTCACAATCCGTCCCACTAACAGAATATTTGCTCAACCAAATTTTCAATGCTACCCAAGAAATAAGCTTTGACAATTCTACCCACTCATGCCGAGTCCCACTCAAATCAACCCCTCTCACTCATGAATTTATCCAACCTAAATTTGAAACTACCCAAGGTCCTAGCTTCAATAACCCTACTAGGCAGACTGTTCCACTCATCAACTACCCTATTTCCAAACCAATACTTTCCTATATCCTTTCTAAATCTAAACTTATCTAACTTGAATCCATTATTGCGGGTTCTCTCTTGGAGATATCCTCAAGACCTTATTTATATCCCCTTTGTTAATACCCATTTTCCACT
Source organism: Cherax destructor (assembly GCA_009830355.1). Taxonomy (NCBI): domain Eukaryota; kingdom Metazoa; phylum Arthropoda; class Malacostraca; order Decapoda; family Parastacidae; genus Cherax; species Cherax destructor. The sequence continues at coordinate 11,290 of WNWK01051601.1, forward strand.
TGTATACCTCGATCATGTCTCCCTCATTCTACGTCTTACAAGTGAATGTAATTTTAGGGTCTTCAATCTTTCTTCGTAAGGAAGATTTCTAATGCTATGTATTAATTTAGTCATTCTACGCTGAATGTTTTCTAACGAATTTATGTCCATTCTGTAATATGGAGACCAAAACTGAGCTGCGTAATCTAGATGAGGCCTTACTAATGATGTATAAAGCTGTAATATAACCTCTGGACTTCTGTTGCTAACACTTCTTGATATAAATCCCAGTAATCTATTTGCCTTATTACGTACGCTTAGGCATTGCTGTCTTGGTTTAAGGTTGCTGCTTACCATCACCCCAAGTCCTTCTCGCAATCTGTATGGCTAAGTTCTACGTTATTTAACTTATAAGTGCTTGGGTTATGGACACTCCGAGCTTCAGAACCTTGCATTTATCTACATTGAACTGCATCTGCCACTTTTCTGACCAGGAATTGAGTTTGTCTAAATCCTCCTGAAGTTCCGTGACATCTACGTCTGAATCGATTATCCTACCTTCTTCGTGTCATCAGCGAATTTGCTCATATCACTAGTAATTCCTCGTCAAGGTCATTTATATATATTATAAACAACAACGGGCCTAAAACCGATCCCTGTGGAACGCCACTTGTTACAGATCCCCACTCAGATTTAACCCCATTAATGCACACCTCTGCTTCCTATTGGTGAGCCATGACTCGATCCATGAAAACACTTTTCCTCCAATGCCGTGAGCAGCCACTTTCTTTAACAGTCTCTGATGTGGTACTCTATCAAAAGCCTTACTAAAATCAAATAAACAATATCGAATTCTTTATCATGATCAACTGCCTCAAAAGCCTTACTGAAAAAGTTAATAAATTAGTTAGGCAGGAACGGCCCCTGGTGAATCCATGTTGAGTATCATTAATCAAATTATGCCTATCGAGATGGCTTCTTATGTTATCAGCTATAATCGACTCTAATAATTTGCCTACAATTGAAGTTAGACTTATTGGGCGGTAATTTGATGGTAACGACTTGTCCCCTGCTTTAAAAATAGGAATTACATTAGCCATCTTCCACGTATCAGACACACCTGTTTGAAGAGAAGGGTTAAAAAAGTTATTAAAGGGGTTTACGAGTTC
>WNWK01051602.1:0-12437 GCA_009830355.1 Cherax destructor
CCCTCTCCTCTGTCTCTGACTATATTGCGGGAAAAACCTAGATGGACACTTCCCCTTATAAAAGGGGTTAAAGGAACAATCCAAACCTATATCAACCACTAGCCATAAGAAGGCCCAAAAATTTTGAGAACAGACTCCAGACCGTAAATGGTGATATGAAAAGACCAAAACCCTATCACAATTCAAAATAAAAAGATATCCACGAACAATACCATCAAATTTCAAAAACGACGACCCTACTCTCCCAACGGCCCCAGCGACTTAATGTTTTCTTCTCCACCATAGGAAAGAATCCAGTGGTTTAGCTCAACATTCCAACAGATGAGTACCCAAGAGACTGAAAAAAATGGCAGCTCATGGCATTGGGGAAAAGTGCTGTTGGATGAGTCATGGCCTTCCGAAGCAGAAGTGTGCAAAATGGGGTTAAATCCGAAGGGGACTTGTAACAAGTGGTGTTACAGGGATATCTTGGCCCATTTTATTTATAATATATAATGCCCGATGAGGTTACTAGTATATGAGCAAATTCCCGACGACACGAAGAAGGAGGATAATTGATTCAAACATAGATGTCATAGAACTTCAGGAAGATTTGAAAACTTTTGGGGTCAGAAAAGTAGATGCAGTTCAATGTAGAAATGCAAAGGTTCTGGCTCGGGTGTCCTCCAAGCCTTAAAGTTAAATAACTAGAACTTAGCCATGGTGGAGAAGGACTTGGGGGTGATGGTAGGCAACCTTAACCAAAGACGCAATGCCTAAGCGTACATTGGCAAATAGTTCGGGGTTTATATCAAAGTGTTAGCAACAAATCGGTTATATTACAGCTTTATACATCATTGTAGGCCTCACCTAGATTATTCCCAGCTCAGTTCTGGTTCCATTTACGAAGGGAAAAAAAATTCGTTAAAAAACTTTAATAGAATGACTAATTTATAGCATTAAATCTTCCCTTGAAGAAAGATTGAAGACCCAAAAATTACATTCACTTGTAAGACGTAGAATGAGGAGCCCGGATCGAAGTATAAAAGTAAAATAGGTAAAAAAGGGGATATAAAAAGGTCTTAAGGATACTCTCAGAGAGAGAACCAAATAATGGATTAAAGTTAGATAAGTTTAGATTTAGAAAAAGGATATGGAAAGTATTGGTTTGGAAAGGGGTTAGTTGATGAGGGGAAACAGTCCCTAGTAGGTTATTAAAGGGCTAGGACCTTGGGATAGTTTAAATTTAGGTTGGATAAATTCATGATGGGGAAGGTTGGATTTGGGGGGACTCACTGCATGGTGTTTGATTGCTCAAGCTTATTTCTTGGGTATGAAAATTGGGTTGGGGCAAAATTTCTTTATTGGGACGGATTGAAGGACCTGCCTAGTATGGGCCCCGGGCCTGCTGCAGTGTTCCTCCTTTTTATGTTCTTTTTAACAGACTGCCTCACCAACACCTACCAGATACACTATTTCTAGCTCCTACCAACTCAATTGAAGTCTCACTCATAATCAACACCCTTAAAAACAAAGCAGGAGACATAAACAGCTTACCACCTTTATGTACAAAAGCTTCACACGTACTGTCACCAATTATAGCAGCATTATTCAATAAATCCATTGAATCTTCAACCTTCCCATCAATTCTCAAAATAGCTAGGGTCACCCCGATCCACAAAGGAGGTGACCAAACTGACTGAACAATTACAGACCAATCTCAAATTTACCACTGCTTTCTAAAATCTTCGAAAAATTAATTCATAAACAGATCTATTCCTACCTCGTCTCACACAATGTACTAAACCCTGTCAATTTGGATTCAGGACCAACAAGAGCACAAACGATGCTATAACACACATGTTAGAGTTAATATACACCGCACTTGAGAAGAAAGAAGTTCCGCTGGGAATCTTCATAGACCTACGCAAAGCTTTTGATACAGTCGACCATGATTTATTGCTCACAAAATTAGCGCACTATGGTATTGGGGCACCCCTCAACTACCTAAAGTCGTACCTTAGCAACAGAAGTCAGTACGTGAACACAAATGGAGAGAACTCTTCCACACAACAAATTACAGTCGGTGTCCCTCAAGGTAGTGTCCTGGGGCCACTTCTATTCCTCATTTACATAAATGACCTACCGAATGCATCACAACTTACTCAAACCCATTTTGTTTGCAGATGACACAACATATGTCTTCTCTCACCCAAATCCAGTCATACTAGCCAACACAGTTAATGCCGAATTACAGAAAATATCAACATGGATGATGACAAATAAGCTTACTCTCAATACGGACAAGACCTACTTCATTCAGTTTGGAAACAAAGCTACAAATGTTCCACTTAACATAACGCTAAATGGTTCACCCATCACAAGACTCACAGAGGAAAATTCCTAGGAATCCACCTTGACAGTAGTCTTAAATTCCAAACACACATACAACAAATTTCCAAGAAAATCTCAAGGACAGTAGGCATATTATCTAAGATACGCTATTATGTGCCTCAACAGCTCTCATTGCACTATATCATTCTCTTATCTACCCTTATCTCACCTATGGAATCTGTGCATGGGCTCAACAACATTAAATCACCTTAGACCACTCATAACCCAGCAAAAGGCTGCAGTCAGGATGATAACAAATTCCCACTCTAGACAGCATACTCCACCTATATTCAGAACCTTAAAACTACTCACCATAAAAAAATATTCATACCTATTCATGTGCCTTCTACATACATAAAACTCTACATGCTAATATCAACCCTGCGCTCAGAATTCTCCTCAACAACTTTAATAGGTCCCACGAACATGACACAAGACAGATCACTATTTGACATACCCCGAGTCCATACTAACCAATGTAAAAATTCTATGCACATAAAGGGCCCCATAATCTGGAATTCATTACCAGTAAATATCAAGTTAACCTTGTCGGAAAATCAATTCAAGACTCTTCTCAAAAATCACCTACTCACCCTATACTAAATACTCATACTGTAACAAACTTCCAAACCCAATATTATTTTACCTAAGAAGATCTCAATTTGATATGTTCATCCTCCTTAACACTTGTTGCAATTTCATATCATCATATTGTCATTTAAAATCTTATAGTATCATCATTTTCTTAATTTGAAATAAAATATATATCTAGATGAAACTCTAAAAACTATTTCTAGTATTGTTATTATACTAGTATAGCATCAACATACTGTAATTTGAAATAAATTCTACAACTAGATTAAACTCAACCAATTTCTCTTGTATTGTCTTTTAATAGTATGTATAACCATTTAATAATTTAAATAATACAGAACTAGAATAAACTCAATCAATTTCTTTAGCATTAAGTACTTAGTGAATAAGTCTCTAGAATAAACTGCCCCTAATGCCATGGCATGACAGTGGCTCTCCTTGCATTACAGTTTTATAATTGTTTTATAATTGTAACTACCAATAACATTGTACACTTGTAACATGCATTGAAATAAAAATTATTATTATTATTATTATTATTATTTTTTCACAACCCTCGCAGCAATCTTTTCCTTCCCAGCATTCCGATTCCTCCCTGCTTACTCGCTTCCCGTTTCCTCCACACATTGACTTCACTGACCCTACTAGCCCATAGAGTTTATCGCTTTTCATTGTTGGAATACCTACAGTGCTCGTCACGGCATTATACAGGGTGAGTGCCCCGGCATAATGCCGTGACGAAAATAAAAGGCATACCATACAGGGCTACAATATTACTGTAGCCAGCTGTCCCAGTGTCTAATGCATCGGTCTGGAGTTTTACGACTCTCTGACTGTGGGTTCAAGCCCCGCCCATGGTACTGTTTGCTCGCAATCATGTCATTATGATTTTGTGAATATATTCTATTAAACTGCATTTGGGTTTGTGACCGTCTTCTTACCAAAATTGACTTACTCAAGACACTGTGCTCTCTCATCTCGGCATCGGCCATACTCGTCTTACCCATGGGAAGACTTGATTGAAGTGTATAAGTGGAAGAGGGGTATTAATAAAGGGGATGCCCTCGTCTGCTACACGTCCCCTTTCCACCTGACGTTAGTATTTACGCACCAGCCTCCTTGCCTCTGCTCCAGAACCTCCACGACTATGGTGTTCTTCACACCAACTTCAAGGCCGAGGGACTGATTGCCTCATCTTCTGTATATAGTTCTACTGTCTTCAAATTATGTCCTAGAATTTGTATTGATAAAGCCACTTGATGGCGAGACGTCTACAATAAAGATACCCAGATGTTGCACATGTGTCTTAATTTCATTATTAATAAAGGGGATATAAATAAGGTCTTGAGGATATCTCTCCAAGAGATAACCCACAATAATGGATTCAAATTAGATAAGGTTAGATTTTGAAAGGATATAGGAAAGTATTGGTTTGGAAATAGGGTAGTTGATGAGTGGAACAGTCTGCCTAGTAGGGTTATTGAATCTAGGATCTTGGGTAGTTGAAAATTTAGGTTAGATAAATACATGAGAAAGGTTGGATTTGAGTGGGACTTGCACATGAGTAAATAGAATTATCAAAGCTTATTTCTTGGGTAGCACTGAAAATTGGGTTGAGCAAATATTCTATTAGTGGGATGAATTGTGAAGGACCTGCCTAGTATGGGCCAACAGGCCTGCTGCAGTGTTCCTCCTTTCTTATGTTCTTATGTGAGTGCAAAAAGTGCATCTTCACACTCATTCTAGACCAAAGTTGTTGGAAACTTGAAATCAGGTCTTGGATATTTTTATTTGCTGCCCAACCTTGGTCGTGAGCAGGTGTGCTGGCAAGGGTCTATGGTGGACAGTGGACACACCCTTTAGTTTCAAAATGGCGGCAACATATTGGAGGCGGATAAACACTGTGTGTATTGAGGTGCTGGTTGGAGCTATCTACCCATCTAATGCAGACGTATTATTGCCTGCCATTCTTCAAGACGCTTATGGAATACCCACGGACGATTTATATGGCATATTGCTAAACGGAGCCACTAGGGTATTTGTGAAAATTGTGACCAGTGAGGCATACGAACGAGTGGTTGACACTTACCAGGAAAAGCGAATGGTCGTTTCTGAAGGCAACGGGATGTTTCGGCAACGTATACTTGGATAAGAATACGTAATTTACCTTTTGAGGCTGATGCAGTTGATGTGAAGAGGGTTTTCAGGCATATGGTGTGATACATGCAGCTAATGTCGGGAGGTGGGTCCAGGGCCTATGCTGGAATGCCGGAAGGGTCGTTCAGTCTCAAGATGATATTGAGGAGACCAATACCATTGTATGTTCTCATGCCGGAATTCCGTATGCAAGTCTACATTACGTATGTTGGGCAGGTGCGAATGTGTAGGCTATGTGGGCAGCTGGGACATATGGTTATGGCGTGTGACCGACGGGAGCCAACCACCCAGCGTCAACATGGTGCTGTGATGCAGGAACAAGGGGAGATGGCATTGATGAATGAGGACGTACACCAACAGGAGCCGGTGTCTAAGAGTGAGCAGATTAGTACTGGCAAGTGGAGTGATGTCTTGGAGGAAGAAGCGGTGGTGGTAGTATCTCTCCCACTGGTGATGCAGCTGGATGAGGACCATGGCTCCCTGGATCGTGAGGTGCAGGGAGTGGATGATGCATTGGTTAACTTATCAGGACCTCTCATGGATGATTTGCAGAGGATGCTTGATAGCCTGGCGCCGGTGGTAGCCGACTATGTGGAGGGTAACTTCCCGGAATTGGTGGCAAGGCCTGGTGAAGTGCTGAATGGGCGTGTAAGTAAGGAGGCAGGTGATGGTATGGATGATCAGGTGCAGGTGTGTGTGGTTGAGGCAGAGGTACATAGGGGTGTGTCGGATTTGAGTGGTGAGGATTCAGGCGAGGTCATGGAGGTAGCGGGGAAGTCCTGCAAGAGATCCAGTGGATCAGTGGAGGATGACGTGTTGACGCCAGGTCAGAGGACCGGCAAGAAAGTATGGGCAGATGTGGCTAAGGGCGGGGTTAAGGGTAAAGTCAAAGCCGGAGAGGGAGGGGGTTATGGTGGGGGAGGACTAGTGTTGAAGCTAGGTGGGTCTAGATTGGTGAGGCATCGTGGGAAGCCTCCAATGAAACCTTCAAGTGTCTCTGAATGAATGTTAACGGCCTTTGGGCAGAGGTTAAAAGGTTATGGGTGGAAGCAACTTTAAGGAGAGAGTGGATTGACGTATGCATTTTACAGGAACACAATTTTAAGTGTGGTAGGGAATTGTTGTTAAGGGGTTATAATTTATACACGGGGAGTACTGTGAATCTCAAGGGTGGGGTGTTGGTGGGCATTAGGGAGACCAGCCCTTTTTGTATGAGGTACTGGGAGGGGGTGGGGAATGGGAGGATTGTGAGGGTTGATGGGTTATGGGGAGACATACCTGTTAGTTTTATTGGGGTTTATATGCCTGCAGCCAACGCAAAGAGTGTGAAAGAACCTTTTGTGCATGATTATTTAGTTTATACTTTAGGGGGATTGCCTGAGGTAGTAATAGTAGCTGGTGATTGGAACTGTATTATTCAGAAGCGTGACGTAGAACCTCGAGGGTCGGGATGTGAACTTGCAGTTTTGAGGGATGTGTTGGGGTGGTGGGAGTCAAGGATGTGGTTGAGAGGGATGCTTTGGTGGAGCATACATTTTTTAGGAGAGGATATGCGGCGCGACTAGATAGGGTTTATGTTGTGCCAAGTATCAGTGTAGGAGACGTGCATCTTCTCGATGTTGGGTTCTCCGATCACCATGGTGTAGTGGCGGTGTTGAGCTGGGATGGGGCTGTCAAGATTTACCCAGGTCATTGGAAATTGAATGTTAGTTTGTTACAGAGGGATGGGGATAGGGATGCTTTTGCAGACTGGTGGGAGAGGGTGTGGGGGAGGGGCAGAGGGATAGGGGATGTGGTGAGATGGTGGTCTTTACAGGTGAAGGCAGCGGCGAGGGATTATTATCGAAGGGCCGGGGTGGAGGAGGCGGGTTATAGGTATGGTTTGCAACGTTACTTAGAAAGTCAGCTTAGGGCTTGTTATGTAGGGGGAGGGGGATGGGGGGCATCAGGCAGATATTAGTATGCTACATGGGTGGTTAAGGGACATACAAAATGATAGATTTCATGCGGTCAGGGTCAGGTGTCAATTGGATGAGGTCTTATGGGGTGATAGGCCCTCGGGCACTGTATTGAGGAGGTTTAGGAAAAGGAGGAAGGGTATGTTTATCTCGTCGTTGAAGGTCGAAGAAGACCTGGGAGGGTATCAGAAAGGGCAGGTGTTATGTGCAACTGATGGCATGTGCGGGTATGCAGGGTTTTGGTTTCAGCAAAAGTTTAGGAGATTGGTTGGGAGTGAGGCTAGTCGACGGATCATTTTGGAGGGATACAGAAGCGACTGTGGGAGGAGGATAGGAAGGGGTTAGGAGGACATATTATGGAGGCGGAAGTATGGCAGGCAGTGCAGGGATTAAGGTTAGAAAAGGCGCCTGGGGTGGATAGCTTACCGGGAAATTTTTATGTGTTTCATTGGGACGTGTTAAAGGATGCTTTAGTGTGGATCTTTAATCAAATGAAGGATAGGGGATATATGGAGGAAGAGCAATGGACAGGGGTGGTAGTGATGGTCCCGAAGGGGAAGGAAGGTGATAGGATGAAGGGCTATAGAGCTATAACGTTGTTATGCTCGGATTATAAGATCTTTGCGAAAGTACTGGCTAATTGAATGAAGAGGGTGTTGGAGAAGGTTTTAGATGATGGACAACATGGAGTGCCAGGGTGAAGCATAAGGGCAGGGCATAGGAGGATTAGGGAGTTTGTAGATAACAAGAGGGGAAGAGGGGTTCTAGGTTTAGACTGGGAGACTGCATACGATAGCATAGATAGGGAATTTTTGTTTGGGGTTTTGATGGGGTTAGGGTTTGGGTGAAATGCAGCAACTACCCCAGCCCCACCCTGGGGTAGAGACTCGGAGTGGACAAAAAATATGAGAATATAGAGATCAAATAACAAGGGAACATTACCACCTGCTCTTTTAATAGTGGAAGGGATAAAAGAAACGATAGTCATAGGAGAAGGGAGGAAAACATGGGGTTTGGGTTAGAACAGGAGAAAACCCAGTGAGAAATAATACAGGATAGTTAAAACAAGATAGGGTCCTGATAAGTACTGGCTCTTAGGGTAGAATGGCCTGAAAACACGAGCAGTAGGCACCTTATCAGGGGCTTGACTCTCCACAGAAAAAATGATAACATCAATAGGTTATTAAATTTAGTCTCTGACACATGGACCTTGTATACATGGCTCAAAAAGGGAAGTAAAACATACCCAGGTAAGACTACTTACAATTTAATAAACACATTACAAGGGTATCTGAAAGTATTAACACAAAAAAATTCTAGCAGCAAATACTTAATTCTTATTAGCAAGACTGGCTTACTGCTGTCAAAACCACCTCCCCACATAGTTCCCAAGGGACTCCATTGCTTTCCATACTGAGGTTTAAATTACTTAATACATTCCTGCCTTGGGATGCTCCTGAGACCTTCCAAATCCCAGATTACAAGCCTGGTCTGATCCTCCAGGACTATAGTATTCAAGGTCTCTCTAGCACTATCCTCTCCTCAGTATCTCTGGTGGATCTCTCCTACTTTGGAGGCATATCTTTGGAGGGTGTCTGGTTGCTGCTAAAACTTGTTAGCAGCAGATTGAAGTACATGAGCAGTCAAAAGAAAAGCTGTGTAAGCTGATCAATGGGTGAGGGTAGGGTTTGTTTATAGTCTCACCCTCGTGTTTCCCTCCCTCGTTTGAACAGCACTCCAACCCCTGTACACAAACTCTTTACAAACTTATACAAAAGAGCTCAACTTGCCTCTATAAACCATATTTCTACTCACCATAATTATTACAATGAATACTAATACTAGAAAAATAATTAGACACAAAAAAAGGACCTTTATACACTATATTACAGATTAACAAAAATTCTAGAGAAAAAATATTGGAACATACAGTAATCAGAACAACAGAATGCGAGGGTGGGAATGAAGTGGAATTGTTTTACAGCATCATCTACATAAATAGTAATAATCACAATATTAATAATAATAATAATGAAAATTTTCTGAAGCTCATCACTAAAAATTTATACACCACATGTGACCAATTTAATCAGGGAAGGGGTTACTTTCTTACATGGGGAAGAAATCGTGGGGTGGGTGAGGACTTTATATGACCGGCCGTTGGCAAGGGTCCAGGTAAATGGGAAGTTGGGGGTTCAGGTGAGTTATGAAAGGGGTTTGCATCAGTGTTGTCCTCTGTCGCAAATCCTGTTTGGGTGTATGCAGGACCCTTTCTATAGATTGGTTAGGGAAAGGGTTTGGGATGGGGAGGTGGTAAGGGGTTGTGAGTCAAGCATAGTAGGATATGTCGAAGATACGACCGTCCTGGTGGGTAGTAGTGAGGGTTTATTGCATGTGAATAGGATTGTGGGTATTTTTGGGGAGGCGACAGGTATGAGGATAAATAGGGGTAAGTCAAGTTTGTTGGAAGTAGGTGCATGGGTGGGAGGGACGTTGGACAGTAGGGGCGGTTGGAAATGCATCGATAGGATTAAAATTTGAGGGGTAATTTTCAGTCATGATAGGGAATTGGCAAGAGAATTGAATTTGGTGGCGGTGGTGGACAGAGCTATAGATAGGTTGGGAGGCATTAGGTCTACATAGGTAACACTGTTGCAGTGGGCGGTGGTGGTAAATGTTTTAGTATATAGCAAACTATGATTTGTTGCTGCCGTATATCCTCTCCAGGAGTGTGATGTTGAGAGGTTGCTTGGGAGGGTTTTTCGTTATATTTGGAGTCATGGGAGGCATTGGTTAGGTAGGGAGGTGGTGACTACTGGGGTGGGGGTGGGTACAAAATAGGCTACAATTATTGTTAAGCAAGAATATGTGGTAGGGGGTACAGGGGAAGGAGGGTGAATGGGGTCATGCAGGAGGTACGTAGGTGGTGGCAGGGTAGGGATCTGTTGAGATGTGAGGCTATGTTGAGGTTCCTCCTTGTTGTTCCGGAGCCTGGGAGGGTTAAGGTAGGCGTTTTGGATAGGGTGGGGGGGGGCGGAGAGGTGTGGTGCAGGTTGCAGGTACTTATCCAATGTATAATTGGAAGTTAACGTGGCGCTGGATGAAGAAGTTGCGGATACCACCAAGAGTGCGTGAAGCAGGTTATAGGTTTTTATTGGGTATTTTGGCTATGCGTGCGCAGTTGTATAGGATGGGCATCATCAGGGATGGGTTGTGCAGATCGTGTGGGGTCCTGGAAATGGCGTATCATACTCTATATTTCTGTGATACGTTGGTGGGGGTCAGGGAGTTGTTTAGTGGGGTATTAAGAAGGGTGGGGTGGGGAGTTTGATGACCCTGAGGGCATTGTGTTTGGACGTGTGGGCTTTTCCGGAGGATGTCGGTAGGGCGGTAGTTTACTTGGTGGTCGAGTACATACATATTTTGTGGGTAATGTGGGAGGCTCCCGGAGCACAGCGTATCCGAGCGTTGGCAGCAGGTATTTATAGGTCTAAGTGTAGAAATCAGGTTATATATGCGGGGACATGGTGTAAAGCTTTCTCTCAGGGTTATAGGGAATTGACTATAGGTATTCTGTTGGGGTGAGGGGGGAGGGGGGTACCTCAGTAAATGGCCGGTGACATGGCTAGGGTTAAGTGCGTGCTCTCTGGTGTCACCTGATAGGGCGTCAACACGTGTCGTCCAGCAGACAGTGGTGGGAGGTCAGGTGGACATATATTGTATTGTGTGGTGATGATGCAAGTTTTGCAATCACATGTCTAAACAGGTCTTGGACTTATGCGACTTAGAACGATCATTATGTATTTTTATTGGTAGCACGTAATTACTGGCTTAATGGTTATAGGTTGAAGACAGGTGTTTAGGGTGAGGTTGGGTGTTTTTGTACTCAAGTGAGTGTTTTGTGTGTTTTTTTTTTTTTGCCTCAGTGTGAATGGGGTGAATGTGCGTGTCTCAGTCCTTTGGACGACAGGTTACAGGTGTTCCATAACATGTTTAAATTGTAGATTGTATACGGTGTAGGTTACCGCATCATGGCACTTACATCTTAGCTTGTTATCTATTCTACTTAGATTGATGGTGAACGCTGTTATCCGTATATCGTTTGTATTCATTGTGATATTAGTTTCGTTTGCATTTATGAAGTTCTTGATGTGGTATTAACATGTTTTGACACCATAGTATACTTATATATACAAAAATGAACAATGTTATATTGTAGTGTTTGAGTTATTATGTAGGTAGCTGTGTTCAATGTCTCTGTACATATAGTTCAATGTGTTCATATTTCTGAAGGGTAAGTTTCCGCATCACGACACTTACATATTTAGGATGTTTTCTTTTCTGTTTAGTTTGAGGTCATCCTTAATTATGTCTTTACCTTAGTCTTAAGTTAAGATAATTATATTGTTTTGCATTTATGAGGAACTTGCTGTAGTACCGTCATGTTACTTTTGTATTCTCACAGTTTTGATTTATGACATGTATGCCAGGGATGGGGTTCACTTATCCAGGGCAGGTGTGGATTTTCTTGCTAGCTCAGTTGAGGGTGTTGTTAGGACTTTAAACTAGGATTAGTTAGAGGTATGGGTTTAGAAATGGAAAATACTGAATGTCGAAATATAGATCTAGGCTTTGATATAAAAATTCTTAACAATAACAAGGACAGTAATATGTATAGTGAAAAAACAGAATGGAGCAGGAAGGGTAAAGAGAAAGGAGGGTCTTTAAAAGTGTATTATACAAATAGTCGTAGTGCTAGGAATAAGATGGACGATTTGAGATTAGTTGCAAGTGCAGGTAACATTGATGTATTTGCCATAACTGAGACGTGGTTCAATACGAAAAATAGGGACATGCCTGCTGAATGTCATATACAGGGTTTTAAATTTTTCCAAGTAGACAGAAGTTTCGGGAAGGGGGTGGAGTGGCCCTGTATGTCCGAGATCGCTTGAACTGTTGCATAAAAAGGAATAAAGTCTGAAATAACACATACAGAGTCTGTCTGGATAGAATTTTCAGAGGGGCATGAAAAATTTATTTTAGGTGTGAGTTATTATGTAGGTAGCTGTGTTCAATGTCTCTGTACATATAGTTCAATGTGTTCATATTTCTGAAGGTAAGTTTCCTGCATCACGATGACTGTATATTTAGGATGTTTTCTTTTCTGTTTAGTTTGAGGTCATCCTTAATTGCGTCTTACCTTAGTCTTAAGTTAAGATAATTATATTGTTTTGCATTTATGAGGAACTTGCTGTAGTACCGTCATGTTACTTTGTATTCTGCAGTTTTGATTTATGACATGTGCCAGGGATGGGGTTCACTTATCCAGGCAGGTGTGATTTTCTTGCTAGCTCA
>WNWK01051603.1:0-12436 GCA_009830355.1 Cherax destructor
GGGATGGGTATATGGAAGGGATTAAGAAAGTTGGCTCAAACCCAGAGTAGTGAATTTGTGTATAGGTTTTTAATGGGGATCGTTGCATCAAGGCAATTTTGTTCCGTATGGGATAGGGGAGGGAGGGCGTGTGATAGATGTGGGGAGGAGGATACAGCATATCATGCGGTGTATTTTTGTCCTTATTGAAATTGTGTGAATGGTTTGGGAAGGTGTTACGCAGGGTGGGGGGAGAGGGCTTTAACCCAGGCCTTGAGCTTGATGGGAGGGTGGGAGGAGGTGAGACGGGCGGTCTTGTACCTAGTGGCAGACTACTTGTATGTGTCATGGGAATGAGGGGGTGTGGGGAGTGTAGAGTCAAGGCTTTGGCTGCTGTGGTTTTATAGGACAAAATGTAGAAATAGGGATCTTTATGGTCGGAGGTGGATTCAGCTTTTTCTGTGGGTTAAGGAGTTGGTGTGTAGTTTACTAGAGCTGTGAGGGAGGGTTTAAAAGGACTGGCGCGACAGGGAGGGGGTATACATGGGGGGAAGGACGATGATTGAAGGGGAGGGGTGGGTGGGTGACGGTGGACTCAGCGGGCGTATGACACATGACTGGAATGTGTATGTGTGTGGTAGACGGGAGACGGGGTGGGAGGGAACCCTATGGAGAAAGGTGTCAGGGTAACCATAGTGGCTTTTCTTCATAACATACTGGACTGGTGATGATAGTTATAGTGAAAGTTACCTTGCTGTGCTTATATAGGGTTCTTATTTTTTTTCACACACTTGGGTATGAACCGTTTTCAAACATGTTGTATGTAACTTAAAGTTTCCTGAGATGGGTTTCTATGTTCCATTTTGTGCCTTACTGTTGTGGAAGGCAGTTTTGGGTAGATTTTGTTTGTGAACTGTCTACCTTTGTTAATTGTGTTTGTGTAAATATTAATTTGCTTATTGCAAGGCTGATCTATCCTTATATACATAATCTACTTTTTCGTAATGACATCATTCCTTTACCTGTGTTTTTATATTGAAAAAAAAGTTTTCAGTTTTGAGATGAGTCATATGTTCTGTGCTATTACGTTATTATACACTGGTGAATATGTATGTTTTTGCTTCCTGTAACTTAATTATTGATGTTAATGATCAACAGTGTGTGTAATTGTGTAGGGGTTGGCGCTGTTAATATAATTATTATATTGTTACAATTGATGTGTTTATATTGTCTTCTAATTTTGTAATGTAATAAAGTTTCATTGGTCGTTGTCTGTACTTTACAGACGTTGAATAATAAGCACTTGGGATGACTATATTTAGTATATTTTGTTATACTGTCATTTCGTCATTTAGTGGCTGTTTGTGATTTATGTCCTTCGGATTATGTACATATGGTTGTTATTTTTCCTGTTCATGGATGGTAAGCATTGAGTGATAAGTTTTTCTGGTTTTCTGCATTGTTTTTATGATTTGTATGTTTTCTTAAGTAGGGAAAATTTTGTTAACCTTCACTTTCCCCGAATCAGCCTGCCGCTGGACTGGTTCTCCGGGACAACGCATGACTTACGAGCAAGATTTTCCCTGACTTAACGGGAATTCCACAACAACTCCTCTCTAGTTTCTAACTTGTGTGCGTTAGAGGGTTGCAGAAGATCTCATCTACCTTTGGATACCTACAGTGTGGTATTTCAACCTCGTGGTCCCAGGAGATTCACCATCTACTCCGAAGACATCCACCTACAGAGAGACAACCATCATCTATTCTCCCTCTCCGGTATTACCTCCTGTCTCACCAACAGACCTGAACCACAACGGATATATTTTTTATTTCTATTTAATTTTATATTAAAATCCAGAAAAAAACATATTATAAATATCCTTCGGTTTACTATTATTTATTAATTTTTCCATCAATATTTTGTTCAGGGGAAGGCGTTTGGAATGTGTTTTGTAATTGTTTTTCAATAAAATATAAAAAAAATGCCCGTGTATCACACGCAAAAAACCTATACCCTTTATTGCTAGCTCATTACCCTTCCTATAATTATGCTCTTGACAAAAGAAAACATCAACTTTCCACCTCCGCAAGTTACCTCCACCCCTTTATGTTTCACCATTCCTGAGGCCATTCACATTAAATGTTACACACCTGAAACGTAAGACTGGGGTTTGCCCTTTGGCTTCAGTACTCTCTTTTCCATTATCATATGTCCTTCCCCATCCTTCCTCTCCTACCCCCCCCATCCTCCTTTACTTCCCTAGCACCCCAGTACCTTTGACCTACCTTCTTTCCCTGCACCACATCTGCCCACACTTTTTTCCCAGGCCTTTGTGCAGCTGTCAACAAGTCATCCTCAGACTCCTCCCCGGCCTTTTCCTGGACTTCCTTTCTCCTCAACTAACTCCATTTCCCTTTCCCCATGAACCTCTGCTACTACCACAGATACCTGAACGTTATTCACTTCCCCACACATATCATTCTCAACAACAGCCTCATTTTGATCATTCTTTAAATCACCTCGCCCCAAAACAGAAACTTCTTCCATCGACAAATTATCTCCCTGTATGAACTCTCGTAGGTCCTTCAAAATCTCTGCCTCCTCCCCCTGCATCCTGATGATCAACAAAGATGCCGTACTATGTTCCTCTGATGCCACAGACGACACATTACCTCGCCTCCCATCTGCCCTTCCACCTGCTCCACTCTCTCGCTCCACGACTGATGCACCATGCCCTCCTGCCCGCTGTCCACACGTCGGGCTTCTGTCAGAATTGTTGAAGCCTCCTGGGTCTCACGTCCTCGCCCACACCTCGCCTCACTTCCGTCTTCCTTCACTACAGTCTGCCGCCAGGTGTCCCTGCTGTCTGCATAACCGACAGGTTCGAACCTGCCCAACATATGTAACATACACCTGCGTGCGAAAACCAGTCATTATTACATAAGAAGGGATATCCTGACGTAACGTCATCTTGACTGAATACGTCCTCCAACATCCCAGCATAGGCCCATTCGCCCACCTGCCAACAATTACTGCATGAACAATGCCATATTTCTGCATGGCTTCAGTAATGTCACATTCTTCCGCCTCAAAAGGCACATTCTTCAGCTTCACCCCCTTGTAAGGGCTGACACATCATGGACACATACCTCAAGGCCTGATAACACCACCAGCCTCTTGTCCTGAAACGTATCCACGATCCTATGATACGCCGCGAACACGCAAACTTCACAAACAGCCTCTCGCTCCATTAAGGGATATCCCTATAATTCGGAATGGTCCACTCCCAGCACATCACGCAAAACGCAGGTAGAACAATATCCGCGTTGGACGGGTACACTGCTCCCTGTAGAATCTCAAATCCAACAGTATTAACCCCCCTCCGTAGCCCTCCGCCATGACAGTGAAAATAAAATTTCACGATGGCCACCAGAGGTCACACGAGCTCCCCACACAACCAGGGCGTTGAATACTCATAAATATCAGAACATAAGAAGCACACACATTAGATAATATTAACACAAAATATATATAAACATTCCCACCGAGATAAGATTATCACACGTTCACAAGTTCACAACAACACAATGACAAACATTGACAAAACGCCACAAATCACCGGCGTTCGTATAAAGAATACAATGCTCAACATACACAACCTAATAATACATATCCAAGAACCTCTCAATACACACCAAGAACATTAACCACTAAAACATATATAAACAATCGTTTCTACATCATGTGATTGAATGTAAAAGAACACTTTATTCAAAAATTGAAAATATCAAAGATTAACACGCCCCATTACAACCTGATCCCCTCCCCCCCGTGCTGCCGAATATAAGAACCCTCCTCATGACCTTTCTCTAGATCTTCGGAGGAAAACCCACTAATGAAAGACCCCCTACACACTGTAAAAACCCAACAAATTGGACATTTTAAAAATTACCCTTGAATGTACCCCCTCTGTCTCCTCTCCCCCTTTACCCCTCCCCCCCTTTAAACGAAAACCAGCCCATTTTCCCCCCTTTATTTTTCGCCCCCTTTTAACCCCACACTGTGAGGTTCTGAAAAACCTGAGATCCACCCCCCTTTTCCCCCCATAACTTTTTTAGTCCATTTGTCCAAAAAACCCCATATCATCTTAATGCGTCTAGCCCCCACCTTATGCCCCCCATGAATAAAAAATAAAATGTGACCAAAATACCCCCTTGACCCCCATCCATACCACTCACATCCAAACTCAAAGTCCTCAGCCCCCCAAATGACCCCCAGCAACCCAAAAAATGATAAACCACCCCCGCAGCCCCAACCTATTGAAAAACATAATATGGTCGTTTCCCCCAAAACGACAACCACCCTTCCACTAACCCTGTTAAAAACGAGATAAGTATCCCTGAGAAATTAAAAAATCCCCCCCACCCTGATCAACCTTAGCCCTCAAAAACCCCCATACACCCCAAGCATACATGGGGTATACACTTTCCAGCCACCATCCTTCCATTCCCCCCCCATCCAACACCCCCCCCCTTTCCCCCGGTCCTGAACCACTAACAAAAATCGAATCACCTCACAGTCCAACTTCCTTCCACCATCCCCCTATATCCTCATGAATCTTCACAGCCATCCCCCCCCCCTTTTTTCCTCATATAACACCTTCACATAATTTTTTAAATCATGAACAAATGTCTCTAGGGAGCAGAAACCCCCTTTCATACAGCCTGAACCCCTTTTAAAATTATTCTTCCCCCGGGAAACCACCACATCACAACCACCATGGATATACTGACCCCACATACAATTTACTATGATCAATACATTTACCACACGCCCCCCTGAGAAAGAAAACCCTCTACTGAAAACTTAAAACCCCCCTCCATCACCCCTAACACCACCCGCCCTCACTCACCCCCAGATCCACACCCAAATTTTCAAAACCCAACCACAAGTTTTCCCACCCACAACTCCCCACCCCCCTCCTCCCCACCTCCAGTAAAGATTTTCTTCATTTACAACCTGGCTTCTCCAAAAAACCCCCCCCACCCTCCCCCCTCCCCAAAACCCCCTTTCCCCCAAAAACCAGGACACCACATTCCCACAATACCACTCCTTTCCCTATCACCGCAATTTCCCCAGAATCTCCTTATCTCCTTAGAGGGATCCCCAACAAGGCAAAAAAAATGCGAATAGACACCCCGTCTCAACCTTTCCATTTAATAGTTCCTAAAAAAATTCACCTGACACGCACACGGCCCCCTCATAAACACCGGGCCATCCCACCACTTCAGCCCCAACCCCCCCATCTCAAATTTTCCCCGCCTACGGGGAAACTATCAATGGGCCCCCCAACAATGTAAAACCCCGTTTCTTTTTCCCCCCGACCCCGTCAATGAAATCCCGATACGCCCGTTCCTCTACATTGACGCCCAATCCCAACTGCCTCATCTATCACCCTGCCAACCAATTTCAGAACCCCCAAAATTTTAAGACTTATAATCCCCACATTAGGGTAAACTTTAATTTGTAAAACACACGGGGTTTGCTGCACCCAAACACCGCACACTGTCCCTATGTCCCCTAATCCCCTTTTATTTATTTCATTAAACAAAAAATACCAAAACCCTTCAACACCCCAATTTTCCCCAAAAAAACTCACAAAAACCCCCTTAAAATGGGACTTGCCAACATGCCCATTAAGCCTCCATACTTCCTCCCCTGTTATCAACCCCCCCAAATTCCCTATCATCTCCCCCCTCCACCACCCCTCCCCCCAGAACGCCCCTCCCAAATCCTCCTATCACTACCAAAAAAGCATTATCCACTCATTCCCCTGTCGCCGCAACATCTGACCTTTCCAAAACCCCCCCAGGTCCTTCCCCACCACAACATTCATTGTCCCTCATAGCCTCTCTACGTGCTGCCACGCAAAACACAGGCAGATGGCCTATCTCCCCACACACCCTCTCCCAATCCCCAGCCACCCTCGCCCATCAAATGCATATTTTGGATGCCCCTGATCTGCCCTTCAAACCTCAATTATTTGTCCCTGATAGGTCTCCCTAACCCCTACATGACAATCCCTTAATTGCCCTTCCAAATACCTCGCAACCCATACGATATCCTGCCTTTCTCCCTCCCACACCCAACATAAAACTCCTTAATGCGTACCTTAGCCACTGTATCCCACCAAGAAATCACATCTTCGCTCGCTTCCCATCCCCCCACAAAGTTTCCCACAACTCTGCAAAACCCCCTTCCCCCCATTTAAGCAAACCTACATTCAACTTCCAATACCCCCATATCTCCTAGGCAATCCATCTCACGCCAAATTCACTAATACCCCACGATGATCCAAGAATGCCAGTCCACAGTTTCAAATCTCTGCACCTCAACCGCTCGATTCCCATATATTCTATCCAATCTCACAGCATATCCTTTCTTCACAAAAGTATATTCACCTCCATCCCCCTTTACATCTCGCAACCCCACTCCATAGAGAAGGTCCCCCAATGATCCTACCACATGCCCCGCCCCCGTGGCTCCACACAATTCCAGTCCCCACCACAACGAATACCCGCATCGACCTCAGGTGATACACTAGCTCATCCCTCACAAACCAACTCTTAACTCCCCCATCACCCTCGCTGGCCCATATACACTCATAAAACCTACACGTTCCCTACCCCATAAGCCCTCAACTCTAACAATCCTACCATCCCTCGCTCACTTCCCAATGGCTCACAACAAACGGGCTGGTTTCCCAATCAAAACAGCTGCTCCTCCTTTCAACCTCATGTATACCCAACATACACGACATACCTGCTATGACCAACTCACCACCCATCTTATAATTGTGCTCCTGCACACAAGCCACATCCACCTGATAGCGTCCCAAAACCCCCTAACCACTCTCTTCCGCCCATTACACAAACCATTAACATTGACCGTTAGACACCGGAATAAGACAAAGGTGGCTTTCCTTGATACTCTGCCCGCTTTATGACACATTTTTGAATCTCACTTGGAATGCCCCCGGCATTCCTCACAGGCCTTTGTCCTTTAGGCCCACACCACCCGAATGTACCACAGCTGCCCACGCTTTTCTAGGCCTTTGGGCTGGTGTTAGCACATCCTCTGATCCGACATTACAGCTGCTCGTTTCTCGACCCTAGGTCCACCTGCATGTCAGCCACATGCCCTCCTCCGCATGAACATCCACTTCCACAACTCCTGTCCTGTATGAACTCTCCGCCCGTTGCCCCACCACTCGCCTGAACGCACTCCACAGCTGCAGTCTCTTGACTCAGACCCAAGGCCCTGTCCACGCCCTCCTCCGTCATACTGATGATGTCCTCCACCAAGTGATCGTGTGGATTCCCGCCATCGCCTTCCACCCCTCAGCGACGCGCACCGCCACAGCGGATCTCCCACTCATAGGCGAATTGTCAGGAAGGGTGGCACAGGCCGACACTTGCAAGTCGTCCTGCCCTCCCACCCCTCCCCACTCGGCGCTCCTATTCGCCTCCTCAGGACTACAGTCATCCTGTTGCATAGTCCACTGCTGCCTGCTATGCTGGTAAGGAGCACCTCTGGCCTCCTGCCTCCTGTCACACAGGGCCGCCATGTGTCCATATCCCCACATAGGCGACACGTCCGTTGTTGGCCCGCATATGTCACAAAACTTGCGTGCGAAATTCCTCTAATATTACATAAGACGGGATGGGGTACTTAGTGACATCTTCAAAACATAAGACCCATCCGGCAGCCCTCATATGCCTCGCCCAACGCCCTTGCGTTGCGCATGAATGGTCCCGTATTTATCAAACACTGATGTCATGGCCATTGAATCCGCCTCAAAGGCACATTGCGAACCTTTATCCACGTGTCCTTCTGGAGACATCACGGTTGCACAGTAACACCTGGGTTTATGTACATGCCGTTCCTGGTACTTTTCCACAATTGTCTCGTAAACACTGGTAGCACCAAACTTCACAAAAATTCTCTTAATTCCATTCATGGCCACCCCAGACAATATGTCGTTCTCTATACCATAAGTTCTCCTTAATATGTCAGGCAGAAGCATGGCCATATTCTATGCAATCACTGCCCCATGGATCAAGTCCACACAAACCGTGTTGACCCTCTTCCTACCACCCAGCGCCATTTGCAAATCCAAGCTTTTGCCAAACGCCACCAGGGGAGACAGAACACGTCCGCTCACCAGCAAGGCTGAGCGACGAATGTGTTTTTTATAGTATTCAATGTCGTTTTGGCAGTATTCAATATCGTTTTGGCAGTATTCAATTGTGTTTTTGCTAGTAATCAATGATGAATGAGTGTTTTTGGAGGTGTTCCAATGTAATTTTGGAAATGTTCTAATGTAATTTGGAAGTAATCATAGAATTTGGTAATCACTTTGGTTCATTCACTCAGCTTTGGTGGCGTGCGGACGGGTCTTCTCTGTTGGTAGCCCTCTGGCGGGGAAAATTGTGAACTTCACAATGGCGGCTGGATACCTGAAGAGAATCAACGCAGTCTGCGTTGAGCTCTTGCAAGGCACCATTTTGATACATGCAGCAGAAGTTCTCTTGCCCCGTATCATTCGTGAGACCTACGACATTATGGACGAGGATTTGTACGGTGTATCCTTAAATGGAGCCTCCTGTATGTTTGTCAAGTTGACATCATCTGTTGCCTACGAGGAAGTGGTGGCCAAGCACCAGGAGGTACGATACCAGGTGATGCCGACCGTGGCCGTGTGTTTCCATGATGTCACATACATTCTCTTGGCTTACCCTACGTAACGTGCCATTTGAATCAGATGATTATATAATCAAGAGTGCTTTTGCAAAGTATGGGACTGTGCATTATATGAGGGCGGGACGGTGGAACGAAGGTCCGTATGTAGGTAAGCCGAACGGCACATATTCCGTGAAGATGACTCTACAGCACCCCATTCCTTCGTATGTGGTGCTGGCGGCCTTCCACACACAGCTATATGTCACGTATCCTGGGCAGCGGCGTACGTGCCGGCTGTGTGCATCATATGATCACATAGCCAGTCAGTGTGATCATCGGCGGAACCCCACCACCACGAAGGAGCCACCGGCAAAATCAGAGACGTCTGAGGCGGCACATCAGTGGACAAGAAGTGATGTACCCGCACAGCAGGCTTGGAGCAACGAGGTGGAGTTACAAGCATTAGTGGAGGAGACGTGTGTGACCCTAACTGGTGGGGTGTCTGACGGTGACGTGGGTGAAATCAAAGGAGATCAGATGGATGCCGGTGGTGCTGAGAGTGATGTGGAACATATCTCCAAGGTTTTCCCGGAGTTCTTTCACATACCAGAAGAGTGTGTAGCACCGCCTTCATCACCAGCAGGGTCGGAAACTGAGAATAATTGTATAAGGGAAGGTATAGACACCCCAGAAGTGACGACGACTCTAGTAGTAGATGTCGAGGTGCATCCTGTGAGGCTGACTGCAAGTGAGATGGTGGTCGATGCAGGTTCCCGTAAGCGTGCAGTGGACATGTCAGATGGTGAGAATGATATTACCCCGGGTCAACGCACAGGGAAAAAAACGTGGACGGGGCCACTTGCTCGCGATTGCTCATCCACACAACAGCAAGGGCGTGTAGTGGAGCAGAACGAGTCTGAGTCTTCTGAGGTCGGGCAGTGTAATCAGCCCCATAGAGTATCCAGAGGGAAACCTCCTATTTTAATTCCAGTGTGTGACCATTAATGTGAATGGGTTGAATGATGCATATAAAAGGTGTGAATTTGAGCAGTTCTTGCGACAGTACGACGTTGACGTAGCTTTCGTTCAAGAACATAACTTTTGTATTGTGGATGACTTGTGTGTGCGTGGTTACGTGGTATATGGTGCGCATTCATTACGATTGAAAGGTGGAGTGGCAGTGTTAATCCGCGAAACCAGTCCTTTCCTGTGTTGACGGAGTGTCGCGAGTCCCGATGGTCGGGTAGTTCACGTTGAAGGATGGTGGGGAACTGTGAACATAGGGTTTCTTGGTGTCTACGGACCCGCCGATAGCGAGGTGCGAGTGAAAAACGGATTTCTTCATGAAACACTAGTTTATCAGTTCCGGTCACTGCCCGTGGTCACAGTCGTGGGTGGTGACTGGAATTGTGTAGCGAGACGAAGGGATGTTGAACCATGGGGTCATGGATTTTATTCAGAAGTTTTAGGCGATTTAATACGTGGAGTACGGTTGCGAGACGTTGACGGAGACATTGTAGGAGGAGTAGCTCATATGTACGTGCGGCGGGAATATGCTGCAAGACTTGATCGAGTGTATGTAACGTCACTAGTGGTTGTCATGCGTGTGGTAACATGCGCGGTCCCATTTACTGATCATCGGGCAGTGGTGACGCGATAGTCGTGGGAGGGCTTACCACGTTTGTTTCCGAGCGGGGAGGGCTGGGTTTGATCGATTTTCCGTGGATGATGTTAGGGGTATTTGTTAAAAACACTGTGGTGCATATGTAAGGGAGCGAGAGAGGCGGTCTAGCGGGTGCATATTAACACATTTGTGTGTGGGTACGGGGAAAAGATCGACAGCTTAGCATAGACATGTTACGCGTTTTGGCATTCCTTCCCGACCCGCGGCGGTGTAAGTTGCACGTTTTAACTGGGGTGGGACTGCAGTGCAGGGTGGCGCCGGTACAAGGCATATATCCGTTGTATGCGTGGAGTGAAATATGGCGGTTTTTCCATCAGTTGCGGCTACGACCTGTTGTGCGAGAAGTAATATTCAAGTTTATCCACGATATTTTGCCTTCGGGAGTGGTCCTGTGTAACAGATGTCTTCGAGAGGAGCCACATTGCGCATTTTACGGCGAAGTGGAGACTGTTTATCATGCGATTTATTTCTGTAATTGTTTAGAATCGGTACGTACGTGGTTAGGTAAAGTAATACGTTGGGTAGGCGGCGGTCGGTTATCTCCTTTGCATGCCTTGAGTCTCGACGTGGGGGGAGTGCAGTCAGACGTGCGCTAGGGTACTTGATTACAGATTACATATATATGTGGTGGGTGCTCTGTGAGGAGAGTGGCGATGAGCGGATACATGGCATTAGTGCAGTAATGTATAGAACCAAATGTCGGACGAGAGATATTTTCGGAAACTGGTGGGAATCTAGTTTCCCTGCTCCTTACCGTGCGTTCCACGTCACGGATTTGCATGCGATGAAGACTCCGAGGCCGTGACAGGGCTGGTTTTGCGAGCATGAGATTGGAGTATGTAAGTGGCAGATACAGTGGAGTCCAGACACACCAGTGTAACCCTCAGTGTATTTGTCTCCGTTGTGACCTTGTGTAACCCTTTGTGGTGAAACTATTATTTTATTATATGTATTTTATTGTACATACTCAATGAAGACATTACAATCACTTAGGGTGATGGTGTATATTACAGAGTACTCGGGTACTCAGTGTTAAATATTCAGTGAGTTTTGAGGTATTAGACCTCTTAGTACAAATATTTCATGTCATTCTTTCTTTGGTACTTTAAGATACCGTAAAAGATGGTATCATTCAGTTTGTATTAAGGTGAGTCAGGAGGGGGGGGGGTCCATGGAGTGGTGAGTGCCAAAAGAGGGGGAGTATTATGTACAATATGTACGATCTGTCTAGGGATCTGGTGGTTTTGTGTAACTCACTGATAAGTAATCTCCCTTTGTGTGAGATAATGTCTGGGTGAGGATGTCTTAGGGTGTATAAGGATGTAGTGTGCGTGGAGTAGTGGTATAGTTCTTATTTCTTATGTGTAATTTATCTTCACGTCAAAATATTTCTCGCATGAATGTATGTATAACAAGTTTTAAATAAAAAAAAATACATGATATTTTTGTATGTACGGTTAATGTATAGTGGTTTCAGTTTTGTTTATGTATATAAGGATCTGCGAGTGGTTGTTTAGGTATAGAACAGTGAGTTTGGTGATGTAGTAGATTTTGTATATTAAAATTTTCATTACAGTTTGGCTGTGCAGCCAAGTAGGCACGTTTAGTATATATTATACCTTGCCATTACTAAGTCACTTCTTTTGGTAATGCACAAAATCTAAGGTTCTAGTTTATTTTGGATTCATATCAGTTCCTGTATAAGGCATTTGTTCTAAAAGGGGGTATTAATAACTGGTTGGATTGTATAATGTTTTTTGTGTTTTTGTGAAATGTCAATGATTAACTTCTTGTGATGGGGGATGTTTCTTTATATATGTTTTTTTTACATAAACTGTTTTTAAAAAAAATAAAATAAATCCTTTGGTTATAATTTTTGTGGGGATGTGTATAAAAAATTTATTGGTTTTGTGAATTTTTTTTTTTTTTTATTTTATTTTAAAAAAACAGCACATATACAAAACATTGACATGTAAAAGAAAATATTATTAAAACCATAAATAACAAAAAATAATAAACTCATGAACAAA
>WNWK01051604.1:0-12436 GCA_009830355.1 Cherax destructor
GGGAGTGTAGCAGGGAGGGGAGGGAGGGAGTGTAGCAGGCATGGGGAGTGGAATTTTTTTTGTGCAAAGGGTTTCAGTGACTCCGCCTGCCTGCTTCAGTAAAAGAGGAAGGAAGTAACCCCTTTGTTTTCCATATGCCAACAAGATTTAATAAGGTATGTAATGTTCATTTATTAGTAAAATTAGTGCTTTATATTTCTTTCTCATTGTTTTGTGTATTAAAAATGTATTTTTTGTTAATATTTTTGGGTGTCTGGAATGGATTAATTGTATTTACATTTAATTTTATGGA
Organism: Cherax destructor; assembly: GCA_009830355.1. Lineage (NCBI taxonomy): Eukaryota > Metazoa > Arthropoda > Malacostraca > Decapoda > Parastacidae > Cherax > Cherax destructor. Next base: position 293 of record WNWK01051604.1, read on the forward strand.
AATATTTCATTTTCGGTCATTTGGTTTTAGTACCTTCAGACGATTATGGCCGATAACCAGGGTCCACTGTACTTGTAATCCTAATTTAGTTTTAAGCTGTCTAAATGCCTCACATAAAAGGGCCTTTCTATAGATTACACAGTTAACCTTTGAATAACTGGTTTGAACTGTACGGCTCCACTTATATGTGGATTTTTTCCAATAAATATATTGAATTTTTTTGGAGATCTGCGAAATTTGAAAAAAACTTGCAGATAAACCGTGTGGCCTAGAAATATGAAATTTTTTTTTGGAAAAGTTAGGCATGTCATGAATGCATAAAATATATGTGGATACTAGTCTGTTTTATCGTTTACTACCATAAAATAAACACAAATTTATTATAAAAGTTAAAATTTATCTAAACTTACACACAAAAATACTTACTGATCGTATATGAGGCCAATAGCAGTCTAGAAAATGCAAACAAAGATACAGTATTAAATCATATAAATATAAATAATATAAAATATAAATAATATAAAATATAAATAATATAAAATGTAAATCATGTAAATAAATCTTTTCAATTTGATGTCTAGTGTTAGTAATATGTATAACATCTAGTGTTTTTATCAACTAAGACAATACTGATGTAGGTACTGACAGACGATTCATCTTTAAACAGACAATGTAAAACCTATGGTATCAATAAATAATAGTATTGTAAATGTATTTTCTCTTCCTTATGATTTTCTTAACATTTTCTTTTTGCTAGTTAGTTATTTTAAGAATACAGTATATAATACACATAACATAAAATGTGTGTTAATCAACTGTTTGTTATCATTAAGGCTTCCATCAACAGTAGGCTATTAGTACAGTGGACCCGAGGTTTCGATAATTCATTCCAGAAAGCTGTTCAAGTGCCAATAACAATTTGTTCCATAGGAATAATGAAATGGTTAGTCCATTTCAGACCCCAAAAATACACTTACAAAAGCACTTACAATAATACACTTACATAATTGTTCGAGTTTTGAGGTGATCAAACTAAGGGTCCACTGTAGTTAAGTTTTGGGGAGTAAAAGTTCCATGAATTTCGACTAAGCAGTAGGTCGCCCTAACCCTGCACTGTTCGAGAGGGTCAACTGTATATGCAATTACCTAAATTGTATAACATAGTGTACTCCTTTACAAAATAAAGTTTATTTGTTTGTTTAAAGGTGGTAGTGCAAACAATAGAAGTTCTTAACTCACCCAACTTCCTCACTAAATAGTGCAGCAAGAAGAGGTGGAGCTCTATCCATACAGAGGGTGGGAGCTGGTGGTGCAGGAAGATCAACCATGATGCCGGCCCAGCCAGCAATAGCCATCTCCAGCAAGCAAGTGACCAAGCCTCCATCACTCACATCATGCAAGGCCAACACCAAACCCTCTGGTGACAAGTGCATGCCAAGACTCACTTTTATGTTATACTAACAGCAGTCTCAATGCTCTTATTTTAACAGTTATTACATACTGGGAGTGATGGATGGGTCAGTGACTATATATAACACAGGATAAGGCAAGAAAGGGAAGAAAGGGTGGGAAAGAGAAGGGAGAGGTAAGGAGTGGGATCTACATAATGCTGGACAAAAAAGTCATTCAGTGTTTGCCAGAAATGCTCTAATCATGGGCTTTTGCATCGTTCAAGTGTCACCCACTCCTATATAAACAATTTATCATGTGGAAATAAAACTTGAATTTGAGTTCTGTACATTAAAATGTACACATCCTTCATGAGTTAACTCTTTTACTGTCTGCCCTTATGCTGTCCATCTAAGAACTATAAATAACAAAAAAGACAATACCGTGACTGGAACAATAAACAAAAAACCCCCACTAAGGAGGGAGGAGTTTACGACAGCGTTTGTCCGACTTAAACCATTTACAGTCACACTAACAAAAGAAAGAAGGAGTGTATATGGGCCAGCCTGGCCTATATACTCCCTCCTTCTCTTCTTTTGTTGTGTGACTTTGTAAATGTCCAATCAGACCAAACGTCGTAACTCCCCTTCCCATGTCAGGTTATTGTACAGTTACAAATCATTTGCACAAGTTTATGTGGCCGATTTGAGTATTGCACGATTGAAGATTTACGGCACATTTTTATCTAACACGATGTAAAATTAACTTTACATGGTTTTGCAGGAGGAAAAATTTTGATTGTCTGGTAGCCCGTGGTGGGTTAAACCATTGAGTCAGTAGGGAGCCTACTCATCCCCCCCACCCTCACCCACCCACACAACCCTCCCAGCGTTCAGTTTGGTTCATACATCAATAATCGGGAAGCTCGCTGTGTTTATTTACATATATTTTCTCATTTTCAAAGCATTTTGATAAATCTGCCAAGCAATCATAGCACCCAGTAAGCATACAAGTGTTCCTTCAAATGACTGACTTACTGAATGACTTGACTGACTTACTGAATGACTTGACTGACTTGCTGAATGGCTTGACTGACTTGCTGAATGGCTTGACTGACTTGTGAATGGCTTGACTGACTTGCTGAATGGCGACTGACTTGCTGAATGGCTTGACTGACTTTTCTGAATGACTTACTGATTGAATTTAGGCTCTTTATCATGCTGCTACGTTATTTATGTTATACCTATTTTTATTCTGGAATAAATATGATAGGTAGATAACTTATTGATAGTAATAATAAGTATTATTATACAGTGTACTCGACTTACGATGTTATCATCTTATTATATTGATAACCGATTTTTAACGTAAGAAATTTGAATGCGACATCCGATGATTGATTGTCTTACGACTTTCGCACGGACCTGTCCGCTTGGCGCCCAGCTGAGCGCGACTCCAGGGGGCGTCAGTGCTATTGTTTCATAGGGGCGACCACCCACCCCACCACGCATTCATACCAGTATATTGTCTTATTCCACTGTTTTAGTGCTTGAACTGCTAAATAAGCTACCATGGGTCCAAGGAAAGATCCTAGTGCTAAGCCTGTGCAAGAGGAACAGAAATATATGTACGATAGAAGTGAAGAAGGAGATAATAGAAAAATATGAAAGTGGAGTGGATCAGTGAGCTGGCCAGGCTGTATGGTAAACCCTATTCTACCATCGCTACCATTGTGGATAAGAAATATTCAAGTAAAATCAAGGAAGCTGTTGTTGCAAAAGGGGGGCATCTGTGATCACAAAACACAGACCACAAGTGCTGGAAAATGTGGAAAGGTTGTTGTTGGTGTGGATCAACAGAAACAGTTAGGGAGATACTGTTTCGGAGGGAATAATATGTGAAAAGCAAGGCAGTTGCATGATGATCTCCTTAAGAAAATGCCTGCAAGGTAAGTGAGCGACCATGCCAGCAGAGGCTGGTTTCAAAATTTAAGAAGCGTACTGGCATACATAGTGTTGTGAGGCATGGTGAGGGGCCAGTTGTGACAAAAGTGCGGCTGAAAAATATGTGCCTGAATTCAGGAGTGCCCTAGAGGCTGAACAATTCCTCCCCCAACAAGTGTTTAATTGTGATGAAACAGGCCTGTTCTGGAAGAAAATGCCCAACAGGACCTACATTACTCAGGAGGAAAAGGCACAGCCAGGACATAAGCCTATGAAAGACAGGCTAACTTTGATGCTTTGTGCCAATGCCAGTGGTGATTGCAAAGTGAAGCCTTTACTAGTGTATCTTTTTGAAAATCCCCGAGTGTTTGGCAGATGCGGTGTCAGCAAGTCTAACTTGTGTGTGATGTGGAGGTCTAACAAAAAGGCATGGGTCACAAAGGACATTTTCTTAGATTGGTTCAATGGTGTGTTTGGCCCCAGTGTGAAGAAATATCTATTGGACAATAATTTGCCATAAGTGCCTCTGATAATGGACAATGCTCCTTGTCATCCTCCAAACTTGGTAGAGAAAATTGTGGAGGAGTTTAAATTCATCAAAGTGAAGTTCTTGCCCCCTAATACCACTCCTCTCCTCCAGCCCATGGACCAGCAGGTCATTTCCAACTTTAAAAACTCTATACCAAAGCAATGTTTCAAAGTGCTTTGATGTGACCACGACATGAACATAACCCTAAGAGAATTTTGGAAAAAACATTTCCATATGCTGCATTGTGTACACCTTATAGGTAAGGCTTGGGAGGGAGTGACTACCAGGACTTTGAACTCTGCCTGAGAAAATTGTGGCCAGACTGTGTCCTAGAGAGGGATTTTTAAGGTTTTGGGGCTGAGCCTCAGAACCCTGAGCCTGAGGCCTGTTTTGGAAGAAATTGTGGAATTGGGCAAGTCTTTGGGGTTAGAGGTGAGTGGTGAGGAGTGGAACAGTTGGTGGAGGAGCACAAGGAAGAGCTAACCACTGAAGATCTGCAAGAGCTTCAACAGCAACTGGAACAAGAGAGCAGAGGTCAGGACAATGGTTCAGAGGAGGAGGAGGAGGTGGAACAAAAATGGAAGAATGTGCCTTCTTCAAGGATTAAGGACATTTGTGGAATGTGGAGCAAGGTGCAAGCATTTATGGATGAATATCACCCTAACCATGCTGTTGCAGGCCGTGCTGGCAACCTGTACAATGACACTGTGGTGTCCCACTTCAGGGATGTTTTAAAGAATCGCCAGACACAGAGCCCTGGACAAATTTGTTGTTAGAAAGAGGTCCAGTGACTCTCAAGCTGGTCCTAGTGGCATTCAAAGAAAAAGGGAAGTAACCCCAGAAAAGGACTTGGTACCTGCAGTGTTAATGGAAGGGATTCCCCTTCCAAACACTAGCATACTACTCCACCTTCTCCCCTCCTCCCGTCCTCCACACATCAACAACTCTTCAATAAATGTAAGTGACATGTTATTGTACAATATTTGCATGTGTATTTAGTTATTCTTCATTATATTGTGTATTATTTAATGTCAAAAAGTTCTAAAAAATATTTTATTTAACTACTTTTGGAAGTCTTGGACGGATTAAATTTATTTCCATTATTTCTTATGGGGAAAATTGATTCGTTTAACGATTGTTTCGTCTTAAGATATGCCCTCTCTGACGGATTAATATCGTAAGTCGAGGTACCACTGTACAATATTTTATAATGCAGTGAGCTCACACCTCCACACGCCATGGTGGTCCATGAGTAACTGACGCTGAGAGAGACTGCTAGCGCCTTCTCCCTCTCTCATAGCCCCTCCTACCCTTCAATACCTCTATATAATATAAGTTTTTATTAATTTGTGCATCTTTATCATGCTTCTACATTACTTATGCAATACCTAATATTTTTTTTTTTTTTATCAACACATCGGCCGATTCCCACCAAGGCAGGGTGACCCGAAAAAGAAAAACTTTCATCATCATTCACTCCATCACTCTCTTGCCAGAGGGGTGCTTTACACTACAGTTATAAAACTGCAACATTAACACTCCTCCTTCAGAGTGCAGACACTGTACTTCCCATCTCCAGGACTCGAGTCCGGCCTGCCAGTTTCCCTGAATCCCTTCATAAATGTTACTTTGCTCACACTCCAACAGCACATTAAGTATTAAAAACCATGTGTCTCCATTCACTCCTATCAATATTATTCTGGAATAAATATGGTACGTAGATAACCTTTATTGATAGTAATAGTATTATTTTACAATACTTTATAGTGCCGTGAGCTGACATGTCCTCACGCCATAGTGTTCCATGAGCAACTGAGACACTGCTCCACCTTCTCCCTCTCTCATAGCCCCGCCCACCCTTCAATACCTCTCTATATGTCAGTTTTTTATTAATTTATGCATCTTTATCATGCTTCTACATTATTTATGTTATACCTAAAAACTCAATGCATATAAAAGGCACGAAAATTTGGAATTCATTACCTGTCATTGCCAAAGAAACCCTACCTGTACCCCAATTCAAAACGATGCTAAAAAACCACCTTCTCACCCAAAGCTAATTGCTCCATATCAAACACTCCCAGCAAAGTAGAATAATCACTTAACGTAAAAACCTGACTAATCAATTGAATGTAATGTATAAATGAACGAATGAATGAATGTAAAACCTGTTATGAATAATACATACTTAGCTAATTATTTCCACAACACTTACATTATAATGACCACGTAAACTAACTGCAATGCAATTAATTGTTTTAAATTGTTATCTCACTCAATTAGTTGCATTGCTACAATAAATTGCTACAATTAATTGATATGTTCAACTTATATTCAAACTTTATAACTTAGATATGCAACTTTACTTATTTTATAAATTATCAACCATAACTTTTTATTATTATTTTATTATTATTATTGCTTTAATTTGTTTAATCTGATTTAATTAATTTTATAATGAAGACAAAAGTACAAAACTATGTTTAAAAAATGTCATGTCTAAACTATGTTCAAATTTCATAGCTTAAATACTCACCTTTACTCATTGTAAACTATCTACAAAAATTCTTACAATTTAGTTTTATGTTAATTTTAAGTCTGCCCAAAATGCCCTGCATACTAGGGGCTTTTGGCATGTACACTTCATGTAATCTCAATAACCAAATGTAATTCTTTGTATCATGTCCAAATAAACTATTATTATTATTATTATTATTATTATTATTATTATCCTGGAATAAATATATCGGCAGGCGATGTAACATCCCCCCAATGAAAAGCAGGGGTGCCACTAGCACGTTGAGGGACAACACAATAAGTGTCAGGGGCCCAAGATTGTTCAACTGCCTCCCAGTATACATCAAGGGATTACCAACAAACCCCTGGCTGTCTTCAAGCAGGCACTGGACAGGCACCTAAAGTCGGTACCTGACCAGCCAGGCTGTGGTTCGTACGTTGGACTGCGTGCGGCCAGCAGTAACAGCCTGGTTGATCAGGCTCTGGTCCAACATGAGGCCTGGTCACAGACCGGGCCGCAGGGGTGTTGACCCCTGGAATTCTCTCCAGGTAAACTCCAGGTAGATATTATTTATTGATAGTAATAGTATAATTATACAATAACAAATCTAGAAGCAGTGCTTTGAAACTGGGTCTAGACCAGCTGATGATGCCTTACCGTCAGTTGTATAATGTACTGTAGGGTAAAAGAGCCCAGAGATCTATTACAGCATTTTTGCACACTTCAATACAACCATTGACTTTAGTACCAGAACCTCTACCATCCACTTCTGCCGACAACCAACAACCATCCACCTCAGCCCAGTAGGGCCACACCATGCATATCCACTCTCTTCGCAATCATCCACAAACACCATTACCCACAATTTAGGGTAAGAAATACTATTATTTCTATTGCATTTGTAGTCTTAAGCAGTAATATATCACGACAATGAACTACAATTACATATTCACCTTCAATTTTTGAAAGATCTGTTGGTCTAAAAAAAACTTGTTTGGCTTTTTTGGGACTCCCAGGAACGTAACCCTATTTTTCCAATAAGTTCTTCTAATCATCTAACACGATTTTACGTAACACGATGTTTTCAGGAACGTAACTACCATGCTAAATGACGGTCTACTGTACATAGAACTATGTCACTGAGCTCAGGGTACCTCAAGTAGTTCTATGTCAAGAGCTCAGCTCACTCAGATACGATGTAACAGTAAATTTTAGTCTAGATATGAGAGAATGGGTCTGTGCAGCGAGTGTGCACACTATAAAAAAAAAAAAATCCTGCCCCCATGCGGTGCATGATGGGAAAAACAAGACTGACTGTGACTTTGCAGTGTTTTCTCGAATGGTTTTTATGGATTTATTGGCTGTTTCTTGGTCTCATTTGATATAATGGAAGACATATTACTGGTTTCAGGACTGAAAGTAGCTTGAAATTTAGCTCAGAGTAGCAGAATTATTTGAATGCTGTCAATATTCCAGAGGATGGGTAAGGCCCCCCTACAACCCCTAGCTTGTTTTATGGGTTTTTAATAGGTCTGATTCAATTACTGGGATGCTGTAAACCATGAACAATCTTTCCTGGTTATATATAATCTGAAAAATGGAGTAAATCTTCTAAATGCGAGTGAATAAGAATTCAAAATAGAAAGCAAGTGTAATATAGGAGAGGCCTGGGGGATGTGACCACTGAACAGTGGAAATGTTTTAGTGCCAGCAATGTCTACATTGTTTATTATGAACTATTTTTAAATTGGCAATTTTTTAATTGTGTGTGAAAATGCCAAATTACCGAATTCTAATCACTTTATAGGGAAGTTGAAATAGTTGAATGGGCAGTTTCCTGTGCTTAATCTATAGAATGGAAGGCATCTTAAAGTGAGTGGAGAGGGTGGTTGTGGCCCTACTGGGTCGAGGTTGAAGGTTGGGACTAGTGATGGTGATGCAGGTTCATCAGTTGATGGTTGCAGTGGAGTACTCAGGTACTCAGTCATGCACTGCTGGTTTGTTTTATACTGCAGTTCTTTATACAGTAGACAAGAAGGCCCAAGTTCCTGCTCCAGAACATTCTTTACAGGAATGCTTCAAGGTGAGTCATGGTCCTTTTCACTAAACAAGTCTGTAGCTTTACTAACATGCAGGGACTTGTATCTTTTGCTGTGTCAACATTACTCTTTCAGACTCAACTTCTTTATCTTCATCATACAGTGGTACCCCGACTTACGATGGTCCCCAAACACACCCTTTTATGTAAGTTTATTTTTTTAAATGCTTTTGTAAGTGTAATTTTGGGGGTCTAAAAGGACTAGTCTATTTTACATCATTTCTTATGGAGATAAATTCGTTTGGTAATGGCACTTGAACAGCATTCTGGAATGAAAAAATATCGTAAGTCGGGGTACCACTGTATTCTGTTTTCTGCAGCCATGAATTTAATTTCTGCAACTTTTCCTCTACAATTCATTCCTTATTATCATCATCAAGAGATCATTGATATCATCTGGCTGCATATCTTCAAATCCTTAACCTGGCACTCTCCTCGAAAGATCAACAATTTCCTGAACTTGACTTTCCACTGATCCAAAACCTGTAAAATCATTCACCACACCATGCCATATTTTTCTCTTGCCAACACTTATTGTTGATTCTGGTACCACCTTCCAGAGTAGCAATACTGCTACTCTAGATGCAACCTGCAACTGCCTTGTATGGTATGACCTTCCAGAGTAACAACACTGAAACTAGATGCATCATACAACTGTCTTGTATGGTACTACCTTCCAGAGTAACAGTGCCACTATAGATGTAACATTCAACTGTCGTGTATGGTACTACCTTCCAGAGTAACAGTGCCACTATAGATGTAACATTCAACTGTCTTGTATGGTACTACCTTCCAGAGTAACAGTGCCACTATAGATGTAACATACAACTGTATTGTATGGTACCACCTTCCAGAGTAACATTGCCACTATAGATGTAACATAAAACTGTCGTGTATGGTACTACCTTCCAGAGTAACAGTGCCACTATAGATGTAACATACAACTGTCGTGTATGGTACTACCTTCCAGAGTAACAGTGCCACTATAGATGCAAGTTTAAAGTTAAAACATCCCAGCACTGAGACAATGAAACAACTGGCAGGGTAATGGAGGGAGAGTTGGAGTGTTGCTCAAGTCACTCTTGACATTCAAACTTTGTGTAAGATGATGTAAACCATCATCAGAGGTAATAGCAGAAATAAAACTGAAGGGGAAAATAATGAAAGGAAGAAAAAGGGGGTGTAAAGACAGAAATTGGGGAAAAGGTTAAGACAAAATAATGTCAATATAACATTTAGATTAAGCACCATAGACACACCAACACCACAAATATTAAATAAAATACTGTAAGTAACATTATTTCATGCAATTTAGAATAAGTTTTGTTTAGTAAACTTCAAAAACTCAAATTCAGTTCACTGTGTTAAGAAAAGTTATCTAGAGGTCTGCTCAAAATAAACCTTCATCAGTAAGATGAAACATTTATGACTGACCATCAATGAGCTGCTGAATTACAGTGAATGCTGCAACAAAAGCAACAATTTCATGGAGGTCAACATCAGGACATTCACAACCCAGCTGAGAGTAGACTTGAGCCAGGGCTGAGCCAGCCAGGCGAGCATGACCAGCCACAGGACGCACCCACACCAGCACTCCCTCTCTACCTACCCCAGCACTCTTCAAGTCTGGGGTCACCACCTATTGAGGCAATAAAATATATTAATTGTAACATTCTTTCCCTAACTTCCAATGGATTCTAAAAAATACAATTTAGATTATTACCTGCCTTGCCTAAACATATATTGTAAACTATGCTGATGACATAATCCACATAACAGGGCATAAGATGATTAGTACCATTCTTAACACTTTCGGTGTCGGTCCCATTATATCACGGTTTTGAAGCCAGTGTTGGTTCCATAATATGATGTCATGAGCTCGGCTCACTTAGATAAGCTGTGAAGGATAAATCTGGACCTAGATATGAGGGAATGGGTCTATGCAGTAAATGTGCACAATATAAAAAATCCTGCACCACACAGTGCATAATGAGAAAAAACCGAGACCGTGTTTTTGGTTTAAAACACCGACTTTGCGGTGTATTTTCATGTGACTTTTATGGTTGCATTCTTGTTTTCTTGGTCTCGTTTGGAAGATATATTGCAGAAATAGAGATTATTTTGATTTTGACTGACTTCAGGACTGAAAGTAGCTTGAAATTGAGCTCAAAGAAGCAGAAATGTTCGATTTTTGCCAATGTTCAAGAGTACACAAATCACATCACACACCCAATACACATCAACTGGTGGGTCTAATATGCATTCACGAATGTGCTGATAGTATTTATACAATTATTACAATAATGTAGTAGTCTGCATAACAGTAAATCTTCTAATTTTTGTAGGTAGTAGGTTGGTAGACAGCAACCACCCAGGGAGGTACTACCGTCCTGCCAGGTGACTGTGAAACAGAAACCTAAAACTGTTTTACATGATGGTAGGATTGCTGGTCTCTTTTTTCTGTCTCATAAACACGCTGGATAACAGGTACATCTAGCTACTTCTACTTACACGTAGGTCACACTACACACAACAGAGACAAGATGTTCCAGAGACGGGACACAGAAACAAGGGGTCACAGTTGGAAGTTGAAGACTCCTATGAGTCAAAGGGATGTTAGGAAGTATTTCTTCAGTCACAGAGTTGTCAGGAAGTGGAATAGCCTAGAAAGTGACGTAGTGGAGGCAGGAACCATACACAGTTTTAAGACGAGGTTTGATAAAGCTCATGGAGCAGGGAGAGAGATGACCTAGTAGCAATCAGTGAAGAGGTGGGGCCAGGAGCTATGACTCGACCCCTGCAACCACAAATAGGTGAGTACAGGCATGCACATGCATATATATATATACATACACACATCTAGTTTTTTCTTCTTTTTCTTAAGTGGAAAAGAATCCTTCCTCCGTAAGCCATGCGTGTCGTATAAGGCAACTAAAATGCCGGGAGCAATGGGCTAGTATAACCCCTTCTCCTGTACACATTTACTAAAAAAGAGAAGAAAAACTTTATAAAACTGGGATGTTTGAATGTGCGTGGATGTAGTGCAGATGATAAGAAAGAGATGATTGCTGATGTTATGAATGAAAAGAAGTTGGATGTCCTTTCCCGGAAACAAAGTTTAAGGGGAAAAGGGGAGTTTCAGTGGGAAAAAATAAATGGGAAACAGGGGATTAAAATTGAGCTAAGGAAGGGGTAGCAATAATGTTGAAAACCCGTTATGGAAGGGAAGAGGGAAAAAATAAATGAAACAAATTAAGGGGTTTAAAAAAAGGGTTTGGGTGCGAAAAGGGGTTTAAAAATTTTATGACCCGGGGAAGAAGGGGGTAGGGGGAGAGAGAGAGATTTTGGGGGGGTGTTAAGCGAATGTATGGGAAATTTGAAAAACCCAAATGAGGGTAAATTTGGGAGGGGCCCAAAAACCTTAAGGTAGGGGAAAATTTAGAGAGGGTGTGGTAGGGTGGGGAAAGATTTAAAGGGGGCCCTTTTTGAACTTTTTATAGAAAGGGGGGTTTTTTATAGGAAACAATTTGGAAAAAAAAGGAAAAAAAGTATACAAGAATGATGTAGGCTAATAAAAGAAATTTTTTGGGCTACTATTGGTAGATAAAAAACTGTTTAGTAGACTTGGATGCAGGTTTTTGAGGGGGCCCCAGATATATCAGATCAC
>WNWK01051605.1:0-12435 GCA_009830355.1 Cherax destructor
AAGACACTAGAATCATGGGGTTTAAATGTTCACAATATTAGAATCATGGGTTAACTGTTCACAATATTAGAATCATGGGTTAACTGTTTACTATAAATTAAAATCATGGGTTAACTGCTTACTGTAAACCAGAATCATTGGGGTTTAAAAATTCACAACACTCTAGAATCATGGGTTAAACATTCACAACACACTAGAATCAAGGGGTTTAAAATTTACAACAAAATTTGAAAACGTGGGTTACCCCCATTGGTATTGTATTCCAGGTTTAATATTCCCTCTTTATTGTATTCCAGGTTTAATATTCCCCCTTTGGTATTTTTTCCCGGTTTAATTTCCCCCCGTTGGTATTGTTTCCAGGTTTAATATTCCTTTTTTTGATTCCCAGGTTAAAATTTCCCCCCTGTTTTATTGTATTCCAGGTTTTTTCCCCCCGTTGGTATTGTATTAGGGTTTTAAAATTCCCTCTGTTGGTAGTTTCCAGGTTAAATATTCCCCTGTTGGTATTGTATTCCGGGTTTTATTTAGTTGGTATTGTATTCCAGGTTTAAAATTCCCTGTTGGTATTGTATTCCAGGTTTAATATTCCCCCTGTTTGGGATTGTATTCCAGGTTTTAAAATTCCCTGTTGGTATTGTATTCCAGGTTTTAAAATTCCCCTGTTGGATTGTATTCCAGGTTTTAACCTCTGTTGGTATTTATTCCCGGTTTTAATATTCCCCTGTTGGTATTGTATTCCCGGTTTAATATTCCCTGTTGGTTTGTATTCCAGGTTTATTTCTTTGGTAATTTTTTCCCCGGTTTTAAAATTCCCTGTTGGTATTGTATTCCAGGTTTAAAATTCCCCCGTTGGTATTGTATTCCAGGTTTAATATTCCCCCTGTTGGTATTGTATTCCGGGGTTTTATTCCTCTGTTGGTATTGTATTCCCGGGTTTTATTCCCTTGTTGGTATTGTATTGGTTTAATATTCCCCCTGTTGGTATTGTATTCCAGGTTTTAAAATTCCCCTTGGTATTGTATTCCAGGTTTAATATTCCCCCCGTTGGTATTGTATTCCAGGTTTAATATTCCGTTGGGATTGTATTCCCGGTTTTAAAATTCCCTTTTGGGATTGTATTCAGGTTTAATATTCCCCCGTTGGGATTGTATTGGGGTTTTAAAATTCCCTGTTGGTATTGTATTCCAGGGTTTTAAAATTCCCTGTTGGGATTGTATTCCGGTTTTAAAATTCCCCTGTTGGGATTGTATTCCGGGTTTTAAAATTCCCTGTTGGGATTGTATTCCGGTTTAATATTCCCTGTTGTATTGTATTCCAGGTTTAATTTCCCTGTTTTATTGTATTCCGGTTTTTATTCCCTGTTGGTATTGTATTCCGGTTTTAAAATTCCCCCCGTTGGTATTGTATTCCCGGTTTAATATTCCCCCGTTGGATTGTATTCCGGGTTTAATATTCCCCTGTTGGTATTGTATTCCAGGTTTTATTCCCTGTTGGTATTGTATTCCGGGTTTAATATTCCCCCCTTTTGGGATTTATTCCAGGTTTTAAAATTCCCCCCTTGGTATTGTATTCCGGTTTAATATTCCCCCGTTGGTATTGTATTCCAGGTTTAATATTCCCCCGTTGGTATTGTTTTCCCGGGGTTTAATTTCCCCCTGTTGGTATTGTTTTCCCAGGTTTAATATTCTGTTGGTATTGTTTTCCCAGGTTTAATATTCCCTTTTGGGTATTGCCCAGGTTTAATTTTCCCCCTGTTGGTATTGTATTCCATTTTTAAAATTTCCGCCTGTTGGTATTGTATTCCAGGTTTAATTTTCCCCCTGTTGGTATTGTATTCCGGGTTTTTTCCCCCTGTTGGTATTGTATTCCAGGTTTAACTTTCCCCTATGTTGGTATTGTTTTCCCGGGTTTAATATTCCCTGTTGGTATTGTATTCGGGTTTAATTTTCCCCCTTTTATTGAATTCGGGTTTAATATTCCCTGTTGGTATTGTATTCCAGGTTTAATATTACCTATGTTGACATCTTGTGTTCAATTCCATCTATTTATTTTTTTAAATGAATATAATATTCAAACTCTGTACACCATATAGTCAGGCCCATACTGGAGTATGCAGCACCAGTTTTGGGAACCCCCACCTGGTCAAGCACGTCAAGAAAATTGAAGAAATGCAAGGGTTTTCAAAAAGATATTGATCCTCGTAGAAGAGAAAGGGTTCTAGTAACCAGCCAGAGAAGTTCACTAAATATTGAGCCTCGTAGGCTTAACAGTGCTCCTTCATTCTTAAATGGGTGTGAAGGACTGCCTAGCATGGGTCATTAGGCCTGCTACAGTGCTCCTTCCTTCTTAAACTCCTATGTAAGGTAGTGAGGTAGAACAAGGAATTTTAAATGAACCAATCACATGAGAAGATCTGGGTCTTCTCCCCCCGGATCTACCCCAACAGGTTAGGTTTGGGGCGTCAGGAAACAGAGTCTTGCATATGATGACCCACAGCTGAGCATCCCCCGGCTTACCACTCCCGGTACCTATTTACCCAGGTGAACGGGGGAAACAGGTGAAGGTGACTTGCCCATACGTCTCATGCCCAGGATGCCACCCACAAACCAACTAACACCCAGGTACCTATTTCTGCTAGGTGAACAGTGACGGGTAAAGGACTTGCCCATACGTCTCACCCCCCCGGATGCCACCCACAACCTTAAATAAAACCCCGGTACCTATTTTCTGCTAGGTGAACAGTGACAGAGGTGTAACGTGACTTGCCCATACGTCTCCCTTGCCCAGGATGCCACCCACAACACTAACTAACACCCAGGTACCTATTTACTGCTAGGCAACCCCCCATGAATGCGGAAACTCTAAAACCCGCAGGGGCCACACGGGGAACCGGAAGGCAACAGGTTCGTCCAGGAGGGGGTTAGATCCAACCCCCGGATCAGGAACCTTCCCGCAGCATCAAAAATCACTTGAAGAGACTTGACTAGGGGGTTGCTGGGACGGACTGGGTGGGGGTTTAAAACGACCCCAGGTGTGGGCTTTGTCTTCTCATCTCAGATATTTCGCACCCATGTGGGAAAGAGGTGCTGGGAGAACGTTTCGCCCAGTGTTGAGCTTTATGGTTTTATAAAGCTCTACATAGGGGAAAAAGTTGCCACAGTTAAAACTGAGCTGCTGGGTGCCAGGCTTTATCTATCCTGTTGGGTGCCAGGCTTTATCTGTCCTGCAGGGTGCCAGGCTTTTTCTGCCTGCGGTGCCAGGCTTTTTCTCTTTGCTGAGTGCCAGGCTTTATCTATCCTGCTATGTGCCAGGCTTTATCTATCCTGCTGGGTGCCAGGCTTTATCTATCCTGCTGGGTGCCAGGCTTTTTCTATCCTGCTGGGTGCCAGGCTTTATCTATCCTGCGGGGTGCCAGGCTTTATCTATCCTGCTGGGTGCCAGGCTTTATCTATCCTGCTGGGTGCCAGGCTTTATCTATCCTGCTGGGTGCCAGGCTTTATCTATCCTGCTGGGTGCCAGGCTTTATCTATCCTGCTATGTGCCAGTTTTATCTCTCCTGCTGGGTGCCAGGCTTTATCTCTCCTGCTGGGTGCCAGGCTTTATCTCTCCTGCTGGGTGCCAGGCGCCTACTATTACTATCACTACAACTACTACTACTACTGCTTCTGCTACTACTACTACCACTACGACTACTGCTACTACTACTGCTACTACTACTACTGCTACTACTACAACAACTATTCTCCCCCCTACTCCCTACCATATACCTTTAGCCTTCTCATTTTCCCTCACTCACTCGTCACTTGACAATGGTTCTGGTTTAAACCCGAAACATTATAACGAGTTTTTTCTAGAGTGTGGGATGTTAGTGAACTGTTCCACCCACTTTATTGTGATTTTTATTTTTAATTTCCTCTCTAATCCTTACCTATGCAAAGCAGATTAATGCTGAAACCTAGTATTAAGCAAGACACTTTTGGAATCATTTGGAATATATAATTTCCCAACACTGAGATATATAAACTTCTCCCCTGAGAGTTTCTTCTCAACACTGAATATATAACTTCTCAACACTGAGATATTAAATTTCCCAACACTGAGTTTATATAATTTCCCAACACTGGATATATATAATTTCCCAACACTGAGATGTATATCTTCTCAACACTGAGATATATAACTTCTCAACACTGAGATATATCTTCTCAACACTGAGATTATATAATTTCTCAACACTGGGATATATATAACTTCTAAACACTGAGATTATATAATTTTCAACACTGAATATATAACTTCTAAACACGAGATATATAACTTCTCAACACTGAGATATATAAATTTTCCAACACTGGATATATATAATTTCTCAACACTGGATATAAAAAACTTTCAACACTGAGTTTTATATAACTTCTCAACATGAGAATATAACTTCTCAACCTTTGAATATATATAATTTCCCAACACTGGGATTATATAACTTCTCAACACTGAGATATATAATTTCCCAACACTGAGATATATAACTTCTCAACACTGAGATATATAAACTTCTCAACACTGGATATATAATTTCCCAACACTGAGATATATAAACCTCAACACTGAGATATATATAATTTCCCAAACACTGAGATATATAATTTCCCAACACTGAGATATATAAACTTTAACACTGGGATATATATAACTTCTCAACACTGGATATATAACTTCTCAACACTGAGATATATATAACTTCTCAACACTGAGATATATAATTTCCCAACACTGAGATATATATAACTTCTCAACACTGGATATATATAACTTCTAACAGGGGATATATATAATTCCCAACACTGGGATATATATAAGGCGCACTTTTTCCCGCCACAAGTCTTGAAAATCATCCTGGGTCTTATATGGTCAAGGTCAGGGGTCAAGGTTATGCTTTGTGTTCCTTTTAACTGTTGTTTACTAACGTTCGTTACAACGTTTGGGAACAGTGTTATATGCTCTGCGTCTTATATCCCGGAAATAGGTACTCCTGAACGCTGAGACATGTATAACTTGCCCTTCAGGGTCTACACCCAGGGGGCTAAGGGGGCCCGAAGCCACCAAAATTCCATCAGTCTCCCCCTGAAAACCCCCAAACTTGTGCTTCCTGCTTACCTTAGTGGTAAAGGGGTGTTAGGGGCGGGGTTTACCACTTGCTCCCCGCTCAGGTGTTTGAACGAATAATCTCTCGTCCACGTCCACAGAAAGTTGGGTCACGTTCCTCAAGAGCCTGGCCACTAGAGGCAGGGCCATATCACAGAGTTCATACTCTATGATGGACAAAGGGGTCTGGGGACTTTTCATCTTCAATCGTAGCACTTTTTAAACCCCACTTTCGTCATTTTTATTTCACATTTTCTAATTCATGTTCTCCTGTTCTACAACTACCTCGTCATTTGCACAGCTGTCTAAATTATCATTACTCTTATTCTTTGGTATGTATATACTATACTGGTATATCGTAGCATTTTTGTCCTTTTTGATTTCACTAGGCCCTTCCTTTTTCAGAGGCCCCCAAATGGCAGTGTTGAAACTATCACAGTTATTTACAAGCTCCTCTGAGTTACGGATCTCTCCGCAATCAAGACTGCCCTGATACTTCACTCTCCTGACTGGAAGGTGTTAAAACCTGTATTTGGAAGAGTTTTCATGTTTGTTGGGCTATATTTTCTACGCTGGAAGAACCTGGGTTGGCAGTGATCACTTTCTTTTCCCTCTTCCGATTCTGATGATGATGAGGATGAAGATGATGAATATGATGATGTCTGTGATGAGTTCTCTGAAGAATAGTGGGCGGTGATGTGTTGTGGGTGAAGCTGTGACGTGCCCCTCACCACCATCGCTCTCCTGTGTCTTCCTAAGATCGTTGTTTCAACAGTTTTGCTAATCAGTTTTTCTTGGTCAGAGGCGCCCCTCCCCCGTCAGAGGCGCCAGCTGCCCGTCAGAGGCGCCACCTGCCCGTCAGGGGCGCCGCTGCCCGTCAGGGGCGCCAGCTCCCCGTCAGAGGCCCCGCTCCCCCGTCAGAGGCGAGCCCCCCCATCACTCTCGTTTCATAAGATAAAGCATTTTCGACTTTTTTGCTTCATAAAAGAACCGTCCCGCCCATTAGTGGTGTCGATGAGTTGCGATTAGTTTGTGTTGACGAGGCGTTGTGGGTGGAGGCTGCGGAGGCAGGCAAGGTAGTGGCCTGGTAACCTACATGAGGACACACACAGTTGTTTGGGTGAGGATTGACGTAGGGAACAGAATGTTGAATTTTTTCTACCCATCCTCTTCTCCGAAGAGCATCCTTGATGGCTGGGAAGTATCCAAAAATAGAGAACACACGCCCTTCCTGTACAAAAAAACAAACATGAAAATACTAGGATAAGGGTAATAAATACACTTTAGAATTCAACACACAAGTTACGCTGGCACAAACATTCTGTATATCATGTATTATGCTCAGTGATAACCCATATGCAGACAGAAATTCTGAAGATTAATTGTTTTGTATATTTCGACCCCTTTCTAGGATCCTCTTTTCTTCTGGGATCCTCTTTCCTTCTGGGATCCCCTTCTCTTCTGGGATCCCCTTCTCTTCTGGGATCCCCTTCTCTTCTGGGATCCCCTTCTCTTCTGGGATACTCTTCTCTTCTGGGATCCCCTTCTCTTCTGGGATACTCTTCTCTTCTGGGATCCCCTTCTCTTCTGGAATCCTCTATTCTTCTGGGATCCTCTTTCCTTCTGGGATCCCCTTCTCTTCTGGGATCCCCTTCTCTTCTGGGATACTCTTCTCTTCTGGGATCCCCTTCTCTTCTGGGATACTCTTCTCTTCTGGGATCCCCTTCTCTTCTGGGATACTCTTCTCTTCTGGGATCCCCTTCTCTTCTGGAATCCTCTATTCTTCTGGGATCCTCTTCTGCTGAAGAGGATCCCAGAAGGGGATCAAATATACAGACCAATTAATCTGCTGAGTTCCTGTCTCCTGTCTTACAACAAACATGATAATTACCAATTGTCTCCTTCCCAGGTGAAACTAATATAGCTAATCAGTATTATGATACGCCATCTTTTGGAACCATAACTAATCTAGCAAATTCATCTAACTTTGCTAAATTTAAATCACTGAACGGGTGGGGATTGAACCCATGGCTTGAACTCACAGGCCAGTGCGCTAACAACTCGGCCAAGTTCAAGTCCCACCCGTTCCGTGGTTTGTTTCCGATCGTATTTTTACGATTTCGCGAATCTTGCTAAATTTCATGTAAAATAATATCACTTAAGCAATTTATCTAAAAAAAAAACATAATTGTAATCAGGCCTGATCAACCAGGCTGTTACTGTTGCCTGCACGCAGACCGACATAAGAACCACAGCCTAGCTGATCAGATACTGACTTTAATAGTACGTATTTATTACAAAACGTTTCGTAAAAGGAAACAGGTACAACTAATGCGATAATTTATTATTACTGGCAACGTTTCGCTCCCCAGGAGCCTTGACAAAGCCTCTGGAGAGCGAAACGTTGCCACAGTTAAGTCGCATTAGTTGCACATGTTTCCTTTGACTAGACATGTTGTCGGTAATTCTACCAACATTATTACAGAAACAATTCGGTCCTGGGACCTTGATCAAGGTCCCAGGACCGAAACATCTTTAATAAATTTGTCCTAGTGTTTGCCCACGTGTTAAACCAATTTTTCGGTATATATTACCAATGTTTATACCATCTATCAGTGTATATACACTGAGAATTCAATTCCTATTTTAACGATTAAATTATCCTGCCTTAATTACTTTCGTTTCGTCGATAGATTTGACTCTCGTATGGTCGATAGACAGTGAACTTAATGGAGTAAGCATGATACATATCCACTTACCAATATTGCTCTTTCAGTAAACATTTTGACTTTCTTGATCTGCTCGAAGGACATTTGTTTTGACCGAGGTGAAATCCCCCCGAGAGATGGTGAGTGCCCCTTCCTTCCTGGAGACCTGGGCAAGGCAGGACTGGTGGGTGTCAAGCCATAATCTCCACTATTACCAGGCCCGAGACCCCCTCCTGTATACCGGCTGCTGTGGTGCTTGTGGCGAGGATGTGGCGAAGATCCAGGAGAACTCAGAGACTGTGCTCCAAAGAGTTTCTTGTGTGGCGAAGAGGAGTCTCTGGAGCAACTTGTGTTATTCCTGCTCTTCAGAATTCTGGCAGAGTTGCTCTTTGGAGTCGTGGAAATAGAGGCCTTGGGTGTATTGGCCGGGGCAGAAGAGATGATAGGCGCCATATTGTTCTTCCTCGATGATTTTGTTATAGATTCACACTTAGAACAAGTTATTTTAGAAAAAACGTTCTTCGACAATTTCGACTGTGGAGCTTTCTGGTTGACCGACATTGATGAATTGGATATGGTTGAAGACGCCGATTTGAATGGCGATTTATGTTTGCCCTCAGAGATCTTGGTTGGCCCGCTAGTGTTGACAGCATTCTCATACTTAGTCTGAGTCATTGTAAATTCTTCCGAAATCTTTTTGACGTGTCTGCGGACCGCAGTTGACGGTCTAATATTTCCTTTAGCTTTCAGCTCTTTCTTGTACAACTTTGACCTCTTCCAGTCCTTGTTGTTGTGGTGAGAAGTGTCGTCAAAGCCTTGTGCTTCCTGTACCACGGAATTGAGGCCAGATAGTCAATGGTTGGCCGAATTTCTATGTTGTTAAAGGGGGATGTGTGCGTGTTTTAGTATTGGGTTGAGTTGTGATGGGCCTGATGCGAAGTTGTCTTGCATTTTAATAGCTCTCCCTGGGATGGCTTCCTTCATTATATATTTTGCTCAAACTGTGAAAAATAAATAATTCATTTGTCCAATTTAACCTGCAATCTGACAGTCGTCTGACATTTACAGCAGTCTGATAGCATAATTTGTTCAACCAAAAAGAGAGGTTGTTCTCCAGGGGCTTTCTATACAGTATGTCATAGATGTCAGCTATGGTCTGTATAAATTGTATCATGTACTTGTAGAAATAAAGATTATTATTATTATAGGTTATGACGAAGCATATCAACATTATATTTGCACCTTGCGTGTGTTTCCCTTCCTGGTATCATAGCTGAGAGTGAGAGCAGAGAGCTAGTGATCCCTCCAGGGCACATAAACTCTGTCTCACCCGGAGGTGACTCCAGGCATCTTCAAGAAGGAACAGAGGAGCAGTGAGGGTTGAGTGTGTGCTGTGCTAGTGGAGGTGTCTACAGCAGGCAGTGCTCCTGCAGCCAGGGGCGGCAGGAAAGGCATAATGTCACCTGCTGACGAGTGTACTTAACACTCTCTCATCATTCTCTTACGGGAACTTCGTGTTTCCTGAGGAAGAAGATAGAAATACATTATTAGTTTAAATCAGTAGAAGAATCTTTGATTATTGTAAAGGAGTATTTATTCCGCCATCAGCTCGGTCGCAGAGTGATGGCCAGCATAATTTTTTCAGCCATAAATAGAGGGTAGAGGGCAGGGAGAGAGCCTTTTCCTACACTATTCTAGCTTCTACTATATTTCGATAGACATGGTATAGCTAAATTATGAAGTGTAGACGAAAGTTTTTGGGACTAGACGAGCTGTTGGAGTGTGAGCAGGGTAATATTTTGGGAAGGGATTGAAGGAAGGAAACCGGTTAGCCGGACTTGAGTCCTGGAGGTGGGAGGTACAAAGCCTGTACTCCTCTAAAGGAGGGTTTGGGATATTTGCTGTTTAGAGTGACATCTAAACTGTCACATTTGTGTGCCTCTGGTAGGAGAGTGATAGTGTGAATGATGGTGAAAGTATTTCTTTCGGGTCACCCTGCCTCGGTGGGAGACGGCCAGTGTGACATAGGCACACACAACATAGTAGCGATCAGTGAAGAGGTGAGGCCAGGAGCTGTGAATCGACCCCTGCAACCACAATTAGGTGAGTACACACACAAATCCGGCAACATTACGACCTAAAATCATTACCTGATGTTCATTAATCATATAACCTAGCAAACATATACACAAACATATATATACACAAAAGACTACCTGCCTCCCATGTACGTGGGACTGCCTGCCTCCCATGTACGTGGGACTGCATGCCTCCCATGTACGTGGGACTTTATGCCCCCATGTACGTGGGACTGCATGCCTCCCATGTACGTGGGACTGCCTGCCTCCCATGTACGTGGGACTGCCTGCCTCCCATGTACGTGGGACTGCCTGCCTCCCATGTACGTGGGACTGCCTGCCTCCCATGTACGTGGGACTGCCTGCCTCCCATGTACGTGGGACTGCCTGCCTCCATGTACGTGGGACTGCCTGCCTCCCATGTACGTGGGACTGCCCTGCCTCCCATGTACGTGGGACTGCCTGCCTCCCCTGTACGTGGGACTGCCTGCCTCCCCTGTACGTGGGACTGCCTGCCTCCCATGTACGTGGGACTGTCTACCGCCCATGTACGTGGGACTGCCTGCCGCCCATGTACGTGGAACTGCCTGCCTCCCATGTACATGGGACTGCCTGCCTCCCATGTACGTGGGACTGTCTACCGCCCATGTACGTGGGACTGCCTGCCTCCCATGTACGTGGAACTGCCTGCCTCCCATGTACATGGGACAGCCTGCCATTCATCGTCTCACTATGCATGACAAAGTCAAGTTTGATGAGGGGATGTGTGTTGTGAGGTAGACAGTCGTGAGGCGGAGGTGAGTCTTTTCTGGGATAATACCTGAGATTGCTAGACTTGCGTGAGATCCTGTCTGGTTTAACTTTATCCTGGAAGGTTTAACGTGGTCCTGGTGGGTTTAACGTGGTCCTGGTGGGTTTAACGTGGTCCTGGTGGGTTTAACGTGGTCCTTGTGGGTTTAACGTGGTCCTGGTGGGTTTAACGTGGTCCTGGTGGGTTTAACCCGGCCCTGGTGGGTTTAACCTGGCTCTTGTGGACTTAACCTGGCTATGGAGGTTTCAACCTCGTCCTGGCTGGTTTAACCTCACCCTGGTGGGTTTAATATCACCCTGGCGGAATTAGCCTCACCCTGGTAGGTTTAATATCACCCTGGTAGGTTTAATCTCTCCCTGGCGGGTTTAACCTCTCCCTGAAACTTTTTGTATTGAATTAGAAACTTAGTGAGACGTTCACAGATAAAAACATTAAACACAGCTGTTTTAGTGAATATTTTGCCTGCTAGGTTAATACTAGCCCTGCTAGGTTAATACTAGCCCTGCTATGTTAATACTAGCCCTGCTATGTTAATACTAGCCCTGCTATGTTAATACTAGCCCTGCTAGGTTAATACTAGCCCTGCTATGTTAATACTAGCCCTGCTATGTTAATACTAGCCCTGCTATGTTAATACTAGCCCTGCTATGTTAATACTAGCCCTGCTATGTTAATACTAGCCCTGCTGGTTTAATACTAGCCCTGCTATGTTAATACTAGCCCTGCTATGTTAATACTAGCCCTGCTATGTTAATACTAGCCCTGCTATGTTAATACTAGCCCTGCTAGGTTAATACTAGCCCTGCTAGGTTATTACTAGCCCTGCTAGGTTAATACTAGCCCTGCTAGGTTAATACTAGCCCTGCTAGGGTAATACTAGCCCTGCTAGGTTAATACTAGCCCTGCTATGTTAATACTAGCCCTACTAGGTTAATACTAGCCCTGCTATGTTATTACTAGCCCTGCTATGTTAATACTAGCCCTGCTATGTTAATACTAGCCCTGCTATGTTAATACTAGCCCTGCTAGGTTAATACTAGCCCTGCTAGGTTAATACTAGCCCTGCTATGTTAATACTAGCTCTGCTAGGTTAATACTAGCCCTGCTAGGTTAATACTAGCCCTGCTAGGTTAATACTAGCCCTGCTAGGTTAATACTAGCCCTGCTATGTTAATACTAGCCCTGCTATGTTAATACTAGCCCTGCTAGGTTAATACTAGCCCTGCTAGGTTAATACTATCCTGCTATGTTAATACTAGCCCTGCTATGTTAATACTAGCCCTGCTATGTTAATACTAGCCCTGCTATGTTAATACTAGCCCTGCTAGGTTAATACTAGCCCTGCTATGTTAATACTAGCCCTGCTATGTTAATACTAGCCCTGCTATGTAAATACTAGCCCTGCTAGGTTAATACTAGCCCTGCTATGTTAATACTAGCCCTGCTATGTTAATACTAGCCCTGCTATGTTAATACTAGCCCTGCTATGTTAATACTAGCCCTGCTATGTTAATACTAGCCCTGCTATGTTAATACTAGCCCTGCTATGTTAATACTAGCCCTGCTATGTTAATATAGCCTGCTATGTTAATACTAGCCCTGCTATGTTAATACTAGCCCTGCTATGTTAATACTAGCCCTGCAGGAACAACATCTCATAAATTTATTTTTTATCTATTTTTTTTAAAAAAAT
>WNWK01051606.1:0-12435 GCA_009830355.1 Cherax destructor
AGAGAGAGAGAGAGAGAGCAGAAAAGGCAAGGGGAAAATGGTTTAGCTCATGAAATTGGTTTTCTTTTGTAATAAAAGAACATGATGAACCAAAATCAATTAACCCCCCTATATATATATTATAAAACATATACAAAAAATTATATCTCTCCGTGCAAATACAGGGGGGGATATATCTTTCACTGAATAAACCGAAGGTTTTGTTCCCATCGTATGTCGGAAATAACGACATCATAAAGAGAACCCTTGCTACAGTTGGATGCCCAGGAAAGGCCCGATCATGCAGCCAACAACCCCCCAAACCCCAACAAACCGCCCCGCGGATAAATCTATCCTTGGAAGAATGGCAAGCTCTTAGCATGGGACTATCCTTGGCGACACTGGCGACCTCATCCATCACAGTGTCGGGCGACAGGGGGGGCTGCGCCACGGGGAGGGTCAAGATCCAATACGGGGACAAAGCCAACGTATAATTTGTAGTGGATCGGGAAAATTGGGATCATGGGGAAAAATGCCGTTTTAAAAAAGGGGGTTTCCAGCCCATCCCCCGGGAAAGGGCACCATGTTCCAGCGCCTCAGCTGGCATCAGGGGGAAAATCATTGGTAGGGGGCTGGCCCCGGTTTGGGGGAAGTTGGAAAAATTCATAATCTTTATATATTTCCAATATTTCATTTATGTTTTTTTTTAATGTTTTTTTTTAAAAAACATTTAAATATTATTAAGGGGGGGAAGAAAATTTTTAAAACCTGGGGAAACCCTGGTTTTCCCTAACGTTTTTGTTTTCTGGGGGGGGTTTTACAATTTTGGGGGGTACCTTTTTTTTTTTTATATATATATATATATATATTATATATATATTTTATTATTTTTATATATATAAAATATATATTTTAAACAAAAAATTTTGTTTTTCATTTCTCCTGACAGGTTAAGGGTGCCTAAACCCTTTTCAGTCGAAAATTTTTCCCAAAAAAACCAGTCTTTTTTTTTTAAGTATGAATGCAAAAAAAGAAAAAAGGTGTAATATAACGTACAACCCACGAGGTAAATGAAAAGTTTTAAATTTGCAAATAAAAATTGTGTCGTAAAATACGATAAGGGGAAAAATAGCATACATTTCGATAATGGATCGGGAAGAAAAGCGCTAAGGGAAGTTTGTGGATGAGATGAGAAGAGGATGAGAAAAGGATTTGCGGGGGAAGAATAAAAAGGGAAGGAAATGAGTCTATGGGAAGTAGAAAAAGAAAAGAAAATAAGCCAGACTGAATGAGGTAAGGTGACACACACACACACACACACACACACACACACACACACACACACACACACACCACACACAACACCACACCCCACACACACAACACACAACACACACACACACTCCAAATACGTGGTTTTTTTAATAGGGTTTTTCCAGAGCGTAGTTCTGGCCCCAGACAACTTTTTTCCGAGTAGGGATATTAGATCAAACAAAAAAGTCCTAAATGGATGAAGAATAATTAAAAACATCTCATTAGTGAAAAGAGAGGCTATATAGGCGTATCAAAAGGGGGAGAACAGATAAGAAATCAATATTTTCAATTTAAAAAGAGAAATAATAAAAGGAAAAAGAAAAGAAAAAAGGTTTTGAGGCTAAGGTCGAAAAGGATTAAAGCCCAAAGGGTTCTTTCTTAAAAAAAATAAGATTGGGAAAAGATGGGCCCCCTTGGTAACTCAGGACAGATCAGGACATGAAAAGGTTGGAAATTTTCACTTATTTCCCTCTCTTTTTTATAGGAAGATACTGGAATTCCAGAAATAATAAATTATGTTGAACAGGAAGATAATAGACTATGCTCGATTGGGTAGTGACATGGTCCTCAGAAAAAAGAATAAAAATAACAAATCCCAGGCCCCGATGAACTGTTTGCAGGTTTTAAAAAAAAATTAAAGGAAATTAGCAAACCTTTTGGGAAATCTTTCAATATAATACAAAATGGCATGTCCAACAAATGGAAAAGGGGGAAATGTAATACCCTATTTACAAGGATAATCCTTTTCTTCAATATAGACCAATAAGCCTTACCCCCATTTGGGGAAAATTTTTAATCTAATTTCCAAGGCAATTCAGCCATCTTGAAAGGCATAAATTGATTAATGAATCTCAACACTGTTTTACTAAGGGGGGTTCCCGTCAAATTTAAACTTTTTCACTAAGGTGTTTGAGGTAGATCATGGGGAATTTATACTGTGTATATGGACTTGTAAGGCTTTCGATAAATTCCACATCAGGGCTTTTATGAAACTTTAAAACACACGGGAAAAGGAGGGGAATTTTTTCCTGGGTGAGGATGGGTTTACAAATAAGCGGCAGAGAGTTTGCATAAATGGAGGAAAGAAGGGGGGACCCCTAAAGCGATGTCCCACAGTGGCGTTTGGGCCCCTTTTTTTACAATTTTCAAAACGACAAGATGAGGAATAAAAAAACATAACAAAATTTCTGATGACACCAAAATGGCCGTCCAACATTCTAATGAGGACATTGAGCACTCCAGGATATTTTCATAGACTGATGCATGGTCGGAGAAGTGGCATGATTTTAAAGTAACAATTTCAAAGTTCTAAAAGTTGGGCGGGCAATAAATCCCATATAAATGAATAATGAGATCTTAATATTTTGATTGGGGAAAGTTTAGGGTTTTGGTTGGCGTAATCTGAAACCAAAAACAACAGTGCATAAGTGTTCCCAAAAAAAAGCTAACAGAATCCTTTGGGTTTATCAAAAAGTATAAATAATGAAGTCCTCAGGTTATTCTTCAACTCTATATCTTTTTTTACCTCATTTGATTAGCTGAATTCTGGCCCCGTATTACAGAATGGATATAAATGCAGGAAAACGTAAGGGGGATGACAAAAATTTATCCCCTGTATCAGAAATCTTCCTATGAGGAAGGCGTAGAATTGGGGGGGTAGTCAGGGTTTAAAAAGGGAAAAAAGGAATAACCCTGGGTGTAAAAAGGTCTAAAAAATTCCCGCCAAGACAGGACTCCCCCGCAAGGTTTCAAGTTGGAAAAATTCAGATTCAGGAAAGGATAGGGGAAAACACTGGTTTGGAAAAGAGAAAAATGATGGAACAAACCCCAGTCCTCATAGAAGCTAAACGTTTGTAGTTTTAAAAAAAAAGATAAATACATGGTGGGGGGTGGTGGGTGTGAGTTGGGCCTGACAGCTTTTCACTGGTCAATGCAGTACTAATTCCCAAGTGGAAGTGACCTGACTACCTGGGGGTTTCCTGGGGAAGGTTAGCCGGTGGTCAGGTTTAACCTGATGATGGACCTGCCTCCCTGGGTCAGTAGGCCCTGCAGTGTTCCTTTTTTTTATGTTCTTATGTTCTTAGTTTGGTTAATTAGCAAGGACTCATTAAAACTAATCCTTTCTAAAAATTTTTTCTTATACGTTTAAAGATATATTTTTCATTTATGTTAATGTAAAAAATTTAAAAATTTTGTACCAAAAAAACCTAAGAAAAGCCCCCCTTATTATAACAAGGCAATTTAATTTATAATCCAAATAAATTATTTTAAGAAGTTTTAATTTAATAATAAACAAACACAAGAAATATTTTTTTTTGGTTATTTAAATGTTTTTTTGGAAATTATTACGTACACATTTTCGCTTATATTCCGAAGGCGTTGCTATTTAACCCAAAAATCAAAGTTTTTAAACAAAAAATTTTAAAAAAATTAATATATATATATTTTTTTTTTTTTTGCTGTTTTGGGGTGTTTATTTAAAAATTTTCTACGCCCACTATGTTTATTTATTGACTTGCATATTCGAATACCCGAAGCAGACCCCACAGGTTTGAAATTGTTAGTATACAAGTTTGGATAATCCGAAGTCCGAAAAACAAACGCGATCTCATGTCCCAGTGACGTGCGCAGGTGCTCCTGTCCTGAAAATCAAAAAAAAATGGTTACTGCTAAGGCCAGGTGACCAGCGCCCAAAGTAAAAAAAAAAGAAAGAGAGAGAGGCAGATGTGGCTGAATGCTCACTTAATCTCACCCCCCTTTTTCTGCTTTCTCTCTCCTACTAACTCTCTGATGAATAGCCAATCACAGCTATGGTTTTATTACGTGAAACAAATAACACTGTTTGGTATAACCGCTTTTAGGGAAAGAACCTGTTTATCAAGGGGCCATCTTTGTTTGGGCAAAATTTTTACAACTAAATGAATTACACAGATTTCATTTTTAATTATATATATATATATATATATATATATATATATATATATATATATATATATATATCATCGACCCCCGCAAATACTAGTAATAAATCCCTGACTTACAGCATTTCCCATCATGCTTATCGAATATCATGGGCCCCCCAAAAGTAATAATATTTCATTGACTCTGGAAATCTAATGACCGACAGTAAACAACTCAACTGTACGGAAAAACAACCTATGGGGACTATCCCCGTCCCCCCGCCCATTAGAATCATTTTCCTTTTATAAGGGAAAATAAAATATTCCCGTTCCTCCACAGAAACTCTGGTGCAATCTTTTTTGGCTCCAACTCAAGCAATTTCGGCAAATAGAAAACCATCTTTAAACATAATTAGGTTTCAAGCCCTGCCTATACAGACGAAATTGAGTTCTAGGGATATACACACTGTCATTAAGTTTTGTAGTGCTTTACTGCTTTTTATTTGGAAATTTTCAGATATATATATATTTTGAAGATAAATTAAAGTGGCAGATAAAACACTGGAATATATATTAACTCAAAACAATTCTGAAATTTAATATAATTATCAATTGTATTCCCAAGGGTTTTTGGCCCAGTGTGGTACGGTGGTATAGTTTGCGTATTTTTTTCCCAAGGTTTCCCCAAATAAGATCGTAAACGGTGATACCACAATATCAGAACAGCCACTGTGAAAAAAAAGTGAAATTTGTTTATTTGAAGTTGGGTGGGTCACCCGCTACCCTACTCTGGGAAAAATTCCCCTTATTTTTCCCTGTTGCCACTCTTGTAACATTGCATAGCTCCTGCTAGCCGAATTTGTCGTATGAACTGAAGATTTACCCCCTGGGTTGTTTGCATTGTTAAAATCGTCTGCCCGAATTTTATTTTATATATATATATATTAAACCCGGGGTTTAATGGCCGTTAACCTAGTGTAAAGGGGGCTTGGGGCAAAAAAACAGTGAAAATGTATTAAAATTTTATTTCTTTCAAAAAATAAAAGATTAATTCCCAAAATTTTATCTTTTCCTTCAAAGTAATTGTGATTATATAAGACTTTTTGTCTTTTTTTTTTAAAGTATAACAAAGTGCTATTTACACATATGTACATATAAAAAGGATATGTTTAAGACTTGTTTAGGCAAGGGCCAAAAAACAGACAACTTTCCCCCAGCTCTATCAGGGAATTTAATGACAAACCCAGTGGAACCACTCCCTTTTTCATTGTTAAAAATCCATTTAATTGGCGAACCGAGTGTTGATTTGATGATGGGCCCCCATCACCAAAACGATGGTTTCTGGTTGGAGGGGACCTATTGGGGTTGTTTAACATGCTCGAATAAAAGGGTTTCATACTCTTTTCATAAAATATATATAATATATATATATATATATATATATATATATATATATATATATATATATATATATAATATATATATATATATATATATATATATATATATATATAAAATATTATATATATATATATATATATATAATATATATATATATATATATATATATATATATTATATATATATATATATATATATAAAAGTGAGTTTGGCATGTAAGACCCCTTTATATATATATATATATATATATATATATATATATATATATATATATATATATATATATATAATTTTAAAATTTACCAAATATTTTACTTCTTGAGTGCCACCCTCTTTGACCCCCAACACTTGACAGTCCCGCCACATGGATCACCTTTTAAGAAGGCCCTGAATCTGTCATAGAGGATGGGGCAAGAAGGGGGGCCCCTCCCAGGGACCGGGGAGGATAGGGGTTGAAAGAAAGGCGGTAGCTTACCTCATTTGTCATCGTGTTTGGCCTCCTGTGGTTAGTAAAAGAAGATTGCCCCCAAACGTTTGAGAGGTGGGTGGGGCTCAAGCCCCAGGTTCATTGAAAGCAGTGCGGTGGGACATCCTGGCAGACTCCCCCCAGTAGACCAGCTCCTCCCAAAGAGCACAAACAGTTCCACGGGGGACAACCCGATCAGGGAAAAAATTGCCCCAACCACCAACCCCCGGAAAGGACAAAACTCATCTCCAAGCGGTGAAGGCACCACACTCCCGAATTTCCCTTTTAGCTGTTCCCCAAATTTTTCTCTGGGGACTCGCTCGACCCCGAGGCCATTGGATTTGGGGTTTTCTTCGCCTAGCCGCCCCCATACTCACCGAACATGGTGTATTTGAGGCAGGGCGACGGCCCATCAATTCATTAGGTCGTGTGTCCCACATCAGAAGGGGAAATATCTGACATGAGAGTCAATGACATAAAGAGAAGTCGCCAGGGTTCCCCCTCAACGGAACCCCCTGCAAGACGATGGAAGTAAAAGCGTCCCGATGGAGCCCTTTCTCCCTGGAAGGATGGTGCAGTGCGGGACACACCTGTGCTGCCACAATGGCGAACCTTTCAATACTCCAGCCCAAAGGGGTGGAGCTGCCAGCCACAGTGGCCCCAAAACTCGGTAGAAGGCCTTCCCCCCTTTCTAAAAATTCATCCCAATAGGTCGGAAACCCATGGGCATGGGCAAAGGGGTTTTTGTTTTTAAGGAGCTGGGTGAAAAACTCATCTAAAACGGGGAAAGGGCCCAGGGCGACCAGCTTTTCTTTTGAGACTCGTTTGCGTCAAAAGGGAAATGCCGCAGCATTCTGGGCATGCGGGCCCAAATCCGGGGGCAGGACAAGATTTGACATGTGCTCTGGTTGTTATCTATGTTTTTTCCCTTTGTATTCTTGTCATTTGTCTTGAAATAAATTTTTTACATATTCAAAGATGGGGTGGTGGGAAGTGGGAAAATTTTAAATGGCTTCAGAAAGAAATCTAAATATTCTTCCTTTGGGTTTTTTTCCCCTTCTCCAAATTTGGACCCACAATTTCCCAGGGTGGTTTTTATTTTTTTTATATATATATATATATATATATATATATATATATATATATATATATATTTTCAAAAACAAGGAATCATGGCTTCGAGGAAAAAAATTTGGATTTCTTCCTAAGCCATTGAAAATTTTACATCTACTACCCCATCTTTTCGTTAAGTCGTAATAAACGACTACTAATGAAAAAAAAAGAAAATTGGACTTGGGGGGTTTGAACGTGGCCTGGTATTGGCAGGTCAACCTGTACCAATGAACAGGTTTAAACAGGAAAAATTTCAACCACCCGTGACCATACTGTCTCTTCCCAGCCAGACTATCTTCAGTGGTAAACCAGAGAACAGAGCCCGGCTGGAACAAACCACCCCTTAAATGAGCCGGGCTGGAACACACAACAACACGACGGGAAACCCAAAATGAGCCAGGCTGGAACACCAACAGACCAGGGGAACCCAAAAGACCAGGGGGAACCCAACGACCCTACTAAAACCTTTTCCCCCCCGTTGGAATTGACTCCTTTTTTGCTTTAAAAAAAATTCTGCCTTTTTGAAGACTCCGGGTTATGGGAAAAAAAAAAAAAGGGAAAAAAAGGAAAGGAGGGAAGGAAAGGAGAGAGAGAAGACAGACAGACAGAGAAATCACATTGGAAATAAAAGTATATAAAAAAGTATGTACCTGATTGGCCCCCCACGTGATACATGAATATCTTACTTCCACACCCTCAACACACACAGACACACACACACACACACACACCCCAAAAAAGAGGTGTAAATTAATGGGAAAATCACATGGGAAGGGCCCAAAAAGCAGGATTTCAAACAGACCTGGACAAGCTTGACATCTGGTCTACCCTGGCTTCTCGAATTTAATCATTTAAATTTCCACCTGCAAAGTCATGAAGATCGGAAAAGGGAAGAAGCCCCTGACAGAGTACGGGCTAGGCGGACAAGGCAAAAACCCTCGGCAAGGAGAAAAGACCTTGGGGTTGTATAAAACACGTCTCGGAGGCAAAATAAACCAGATAACTCCCGGGCATATGGGCGACTAAACCTGTTGGGTTCCGTTTTAACAAGGAATGTTAAGACACTGTCACCGTGTACGTCAGGCCCCCCCAAATATCAACAGTCTGGAACCCACACCTGGTCAAGCGAAAAGAAACTAGAAAAGTGCACAGGTTTGCGAAAAGGTTAGTTCCCAACCGGGGTTGTCCAAAAAAAAGGTTAAAGGGAAATGGACTAACAACACTGGAAAAAAGGGCCCAGAGGAGACATGATAACGACATACAAAATACTGCTAATTGACAAGGTAGACAGTGAGAGGATGTTCCAGAGAGGGAACACAGAAACGGGGGACACAACTGGAAGCTGAAGACTCAGATGGTAAACGGGATGGGAAGCATTTCTTTACCATAGAGTGTTGGGAAGGGGAATAGTCTAGAGAAAGATATATGGGCAGGAACCTTGTTTTTTAAAACAAGTATGAAAAACTCATGGGCAGGGGGAGAGGCCCCGTGCGGACAGCAAGGGGGGGCCGGAGCTGAGTCTCGCCTGCACCACAATTTGGGGAGTAAAAGTAGCTCACCCCCAAACCCCAAATAGGTGATACACACAACAGGCCTAGTTCTAATCGACATTTCCTGGAAAAAATGGGAACAACAGAAAAACAAACACACATATACATATAAACACGCACTCACAAACACACATACTGGCGCTCAAGCGCACCTGCCCTCAAACACTCAGAAAAATTTTCTAAAATTTAAAAAACCCCTAACCAAAACTTCCCTAATGGAAAGGAAAAGGGGGAAGGGGGGAAAGGTATTAGGGGGGGAGGGGGGGAAGGGACTAGGGGAGGAACGTGAAAGGGAGGGGCTGTGTAAAAGGGAATTTACAAAAAAGAAAAAGGGTGGCAGAGAGAGCTGGAGAGGAGACAAAAGAAAGAGAGAGAGAGAGGGGAAAAGGGAAGGGAAGGGAAGACGGGAAGAAAAACAGACAGAGGCAAAAACTGGGAAGAAAAGAAGGAGGAACGACACGTAAGGGGGAGAAAAGGGGGAGGGAAAATTGGGAAGGAGGGGGGGAGTGAATTAAGGAGGGGGGGGAGAAGGAGAGGGGAATGGAGAGACCTTTTCTTTGAAAGCATCAGCCCCAGTGCCAATGAACGCTGATATCTGTTCACTAACCCAAATAAAAAAAAAAAAAATTCATCCACAGTGTATTTGCGCAGACCTGTTTTTTTTTGGGTATTGATTCTATTCAATCAAGTGGTTTAACCCCCTCTAAAAAAATTTAAAAAACCTGGATTCCTGTCTCCCCAGATTAATATTTTATTCTGAGCTCAGTTCTTTTTTTTTTCCCATTTTGTCCCAAAAATTTTGGCATGCTCTACATGGGATTTGTATAAAATATATATCTGGTTTTTTTTTCCCTTTTGTTAGTATATATATTTTTTTTTGAGATTATTAAATGTAATACTGATGAATAATATATGAATAGCAGGAATATTTAGCTCTTCATTAAACAATAATAATAATAATAAAAAATTTGAAATTAATCAGAGAAATCAACACGTTTTTTTGTTCAAAAGAAAAATTAAAAAAAATCATTCTTTGGTGTAAATAAATTTCCCCAATGTATTTATTTTTGGTCAAAAAAAACAAAACTGTGTAATTAAACAAAAACCTGGGCAAGAATTAAGGGAAAAGATGAATTAAACTTTGCATCAAGATCTTCACGAAACCCGAAAGAAACTTTCCAAAAACTTTAACGACCTTCACGAGACCTTCACGAGACCTTTTGGAAAAACCTAGTTCATACCTCGTCCCAATAAAAGGCCCCGGCCCGGACGATTTATTTTGCGTGTCAGGAATGCAACCCCAAAAAAAAGGGGAAGATTGGGGAAAAAGGCCAGCAGGCGAAACTGCGGGAGAGGAAAAAATTGGAATGTGGGGAAGGGGTGACAACATGATCCTTGCAGTGGAGTTCTATAAATCCGCTCACCAAAGGGGAAAAGGGAAAACGAAAAGGGAAAACACAGAAAATAGGATATATATATATATATATATATATATATATATATATATATATATATATATATATATATATATATATATATATTATATATATATTTATATATATATATATGTAAATATATATTATATATATATATATATATATATATATATATATATATATATATATATATATATATATATATATATATTATCAATACAATACAGAGATCAGTTTTTGGTAATATTTCGCCTGCTCTTGCAAAATTCTAGCTTTTGAAAAATCCCCTTAGTTTTTCCCCGATGCATGCAGGATGAGATAAAAAGCTGTAAGCCTTCCTGCCTAAAAACCCCTGGCTCCCTTTGGGAAAACGTCAAAGCAAAGCTGGATGCCAAGGTATTGGACCAGTGTGGTAGGGTCGGTAAAGCCCCGCGCCCCTTGTCATGAGGTTCGTAGGTTCGAGTCTCCGTCGGCCAGAGATCGGTTTGTGAATATTTCGCCTGCTCTTGCAAATTTCCCAAACATTGAAAAAAATCTCAGTTGTGCCCGATGCATGCAGGGGATGGGGTGAAAAAGTTTCCCTTCCCCTGAAAGCTGGCTGCCTTGGAATAAGTTTTTAAGAAAAGCGGGATCCCAAAGTATTGGCCCAGGGGGGCCGTCGGAAAGAAAGTCCTTGTCATGAGGTTCGGGGGTTAGCTCCCGTCGGCCAGGGGATCAGTGTTTGTAATATATGTATGTATATATGGGGAGGGGGTCCACCTCTGGGTGTAATTTTGGGACCCATTCCCCTCGGAGAAGTGGAAAAAAAGACTTAAAGGAAGAATATTTAGATTTTTTTCTGAACCATTTGAATATTTCATTTTCCCCTACCCCCCCCATTTTTTTTATAAAAATTTTACAAGAAAAAATACAATGGGAGTAAAAAAATAGATAACAACTCAGAGCAAATGTCAAATCCGCCCAACCCCCCGGCAGTGGGCGCGTCCCCAAAGAATACTCAGGATTTCCCGGGGCCCCAAACACGATTTCTAAAAGAGGAAGCTGGTCGCCCTGTGGTCCTTGGTTTCTTGATGAGTTTCCCCCCATTTGAAATTTTAAAAACACACCCCCTTTTCCCAGGGGTCTCCCCCCCTTTTGGGGATGAATTTATAGCAAGGGGGAAGGCCATTTTGGGGGTCTTCGGGTCTCCCTTGGCGGGCTCCCCCCCGGCAAAGGGAGGTGGCAGGTGGTGTTCCAATGGGAGAATTGTAGTCCCAAGCAATCTGCTTCCACCCTTTCCCGGGGGCATGGTGCCCCAAGGACGTTTTTGACTTCCATGCCCTCTGCTGCGACTGAAAGGAGTCAAACCCATGTGTTTTCCCCCACCATGGTGAGCAGCAGATGGCTCTAGCCCACTAGACCACAAATATATATATGAAGAATAACGAGAGACTGAGAATGGGGTAAACTGACGTATGTTGAGTATAGTGATAATTATTAAAAAATTTTTTTTATGGGGAGTGTGAGAAATTTTAATAGGGGTGAGAAAAAATAAATTAGCATTTTTTTGGAATATAGTAAAAAAAAAAAGAAAAGGGGGAAAGGAGAGAGAGAGAGAGAGAGAGAGAGAGAGAGAGGGAGGGGGGGGGGGAGGGGGGGGAGGGGGGAGTCTCATGGGGTTGAGGACTGTGGAGAAGCTAATGGTCGGGGAAGCTTCCCTGTTGGTACCATGTTTTTTTCCTCTTCCAGAGTTAGTACAAGTATTATCACTCGATGGGGGGCTAACACAGATAAAAATCCCCTAACAATTGCTATTCACGGGCCCAACTAACAGAACTCGGTGAAAACAAACACCAACACATCAAAAGGTACCAGAAATGAGAAACGTAGAGATAATAACCCCAAAACAACAGCAATAGCAACAGCGTAACTGTGGGAACAACAGTAGCGACAATTACGAAACATTACAATAACAGTTGAAAAATAATGCAATATCAACAAGACGGGAATAACAGTAACATCAGTTGAATAATAACAACAGTAAACAACAAAGCGTAACAACATGAAGAACAAAACATCAAAATCACAACAACAAACGAACCAAAAGGGGGAAAAAAATCGTTTTGGGACGTCAAGAATAGCCAGCAGAGGAACCAGGCACCCAAAAAAGCAGAACAACCAGTACATGCCAGGCCATAAAAAATGTTCCCGACAGGAATTCGGGAATGGTAATATTCCACTTTTTCGCCCCTCGGATTTTCATATTCCCCGCCAAAAATGGGGCTATTATGCTAACA
>WNWK01051607.1:0-12435 GCA_009830355.1 Cherax destructor
CCTTTTTCCTCCTGAAGTAGTAGAACCTCCTTCTTCAACACTTCAACCTGAGATTCTAAAACACTGCAGTGAGCCATGTGCTCGGTATCACCCCACGCTAATTCCCAGACAGCTTAGGACAGGTATGACCACACGTGACCACTGACCTCAGCCTACTCGGATATATATATTTAATACTGTTGACAATTGGAGAGAACATTTGACTCATAGGTCGATTGGTAGTGCACTCAGCTCACATTCTGAGGTCCGTGGTTCAATCCACGGTACGCTGGAAACATTTTGGGCGTGTTTCTTAAGATACCTGCTGTCCATGTTCACGTAGCAGTAAAATAGGTACCTGGGTATTAGTGGACTGGTGTGGGTCGCATCCTGGGGACAAAATTGACCTAAGTTGTCCGAAATGCTGTGAATAACAAGGGGCTATCTATATAGCATATCATTGATGTCAGCTATGGTCTGTATAAGTTGTATCATGTACTTGTAGAAATTAAGATTATTATTATTATTATTATCGCATTATCCCTGCTTTGATTTCCTGGTTCTGGTAAATATATGGGCTGGTTGCCTGACACCCCTGCTGTCCCTGCTGTCCCTGCTGTCCTTGTCCGCCTAGTAGTGAAACATAGATACTTGTGTATTAGCCCACTGTTGTGGGTCGCATCATGGGAGGATTGTTAAGAACACTCCAGTACTTGTTGGTGTGTTCAACACTGTGTGTGTGTGTGTGTGTGTGTGTGTGTGTGTTCACAGATCTGTACTCGGTTCTTGGTCCTGCCTCCTAGACTAAGATTGTTACCAGAGATTTCTAACCTATTGTGCCATATCATTGCACTTGTCAACTTCCCTGAGAGAGAAGAAATACTTCCTTACATTCCCTTGGCTCCTCTGTGTCTTCAGCTTCCACCTGTGTCCCCTTGATCCTGGTGTCCCCTTGATCCTGGTGTTCCCTTGATCCTGGTGTCCCCTTGATCCTGGTGTTCCCTTGATCCTGGTGTCCCCTTGATCCTGGTGTCCCCTTGATCCTGGTGTCCCTTGATCCTGGTGTCCCCTTGATCCTGGTGTCCCTTGATCCTGGTGTTCCCTTGATCCTGGTGTCCCTTGATCCTGGTGTTCCCTTGATCCTGGTGTTCCCTTGATCCTGGTGTCCCCTTGATCCTGGTGTTCCCTTGATCCTGGTGTCCCTTGATCCTGGTGTCCCTTGATCCTGGTGTCCCTTGATCCTGGTGTCCCCTTGATCCTGGTGTCCCTTGATCCTGGTGTTCCTTGATCCTGGTGTCCCCTTGATCCTGGTGTCCCCTTGATCCTGGTGTCCCCTTGATCCTGGTGTCCCCTTGATCCTGGTGTCCCCTTGATCCTGGTGTTCCCTTGATCCTGTGTCCCCTTGATCCTGGTGTTCCCTTGATCCTGGTGTTCCCTTGATCCTGGTGTTCCCTTGATCCTGTTGTTCCCTTGATCCTGGTGTTCCCTTGATCCTGGTGTTCCCTTAATCCTGGTGTCCCCTTGATCCTGGTGTCCCCTTGATCCTGGTGTTCCCTTGATCCTGGTGTTCCCTTGATCCTGGTGTTCCCTTGATCCTGGTGTTCCCTTGATCCTGGTGTTCCCTTGATCCTGGTGTCCCCTTGATCCTGTTGTTCCCTTGATCCTGGTGTTCCCTTGATCCTGGTGTTCCCTTGATCCTGGTGTTCCCTTGATCCTGGTGTCCCCTTGATCCTGTTGTTCCCTTGATCCTGGTGTTCCCTTGATCCTGGTGTCCCTTGATCCTGGTGTCCCTTGATCCTGGTGTTCCTTGATCCTGGTGTTCCCTTGATCCTGGTGTTCCCTTGATCCTGGTGTCCCTTGATCCTGGTGTCCCTTGATCCTGGTGTTCCCTTGATCCTGGTGTTCCCTTGATCCTGGTGTTCCCTTGATCCTGGTGTCCCCTTGATCCTGGTGTTCCCTTGATCCTGGTGTCCCCTTGATCCTGGTGTCCCCTTGATCCTGGTGTTCCCTTGATCCTGGTGTTCCCTTGATCCTGGTGTTCCCTTGATCCTGGTGTTCCCTTGATCCTGGTGTTCCCTTGATCCTGGTGTTCCCTTGATCCTGGTGTTCCCTTGATCCTGGTGTCCCCTTGATCCTGGTGTCCCCTTGATCCTGGTGTCCCCTTGATTCTGGTGTCCCCTTGATCCTGGTGTCCCCTTGATCCTGGTGTCCCCTTGATCCTGGTGTTCCTTGATCATGGTGTCCCC
The DNA here is from genome assembly GCA_009830355.1 of Cherax destructor. Classification (NCBI taxonomy): domain Eukaryota; kingdom Metazoa; phylum Arthropoda; class Malacostraca; order Decapoda; family Parastacidae; genus Cherax; species Cherax destructor. The sequence goes on from WNWK01051607.1 coordinate 2,226, forward strand.
TTGATCCTGGTGTCCCTTGATCCTGGTGTCCCTTGATCCTGGTGTCCCTTGATCCTGGTGTCCCCTTGATCCTGGTGTCCCCTTGATCCTGGTGTTCCCTTGATCCTGGTGTCCCCTTGATCCTGGTGTCCCTTGATCCTGGTGTCCCTTGATCCTGGTGTCCCTTGATCCTGGTGTCCCCTTGATCCTGGTGTTCCCTTGATCCTGGTGTCCCTTGATCCTGGTGTCCCCTTGATCCTGGTGTCCCCTTGATCCTGGTGTCCCTTGATCCTGGTGTCCCTTGATCCTGGTGTCCCCTTGATCCTGGTGTTCCTTGATCCTGGTGTCCCTTGATCCTGGTGTCCCCTTGATCCTGGTGTTCCCTTGATCCTGATGTTCCCTTGATCCTGGTGTTCCCTTGATCTTGGTTCCCCTAATTCAAACAGCCTGTCCCTATCTGCCGTATCAATTCCTCTTTAAGATTTTGTTAGTAGTAACCATTTCTTGTTTTGTCCTCTTTACCATGGTAATCAGATTCAGTTCCTTGAGCTTCTTGTCACAGGACATTCCACTGGGTTCTGGTACTAGTCTAGTTGCAAATCTTTGAACCTTATCTAGTTTGTTCACGTGCTTGACGAGGTGTGAGTTCCATGTTCTATGACTGGCTTAACATGTGTGCTATATAAGGCTCGAATAATTCTTTATTCAACTTTCTGAGTTATGTTGTGGTGGTGGTTAATGTTACATGGGCTTTCCAGTCCTCGATCAGTCCTCCTGGTGGATCAGGACCTGATCAACCAGGCTCTTGCTGCTGGCCGCACTGACTTTAGGTATCTGTCCAGTTCCCTCTTAAAGACAGCCCGGAGTCTATTGGTAATCCTCTTTATGTATGATGGGAGGCTGTTGAACAGTCTTGGGCCCTGGCCACTTACTGTGTCGTCTCTCAGTGTACTCATGGCGCCCTTGTTTTTCACTGGGGATATGTTGCATTACCTGCAGAGTCTTTTGCTTTCGAAGGGAATGATTTACTGGAACAAAATCTCTGTAGGTGCCATACCTTGACGACCTTTAATGGATTATTTGACGATATCCTCATCGTTGTATCGAAGCCTCCTAGCTCAGGCTGACATATTTCAACACCTTGCATGAGCCTCATCCTGCGTGATGCAATATGACAATGGAACACAGCTAGGTTTTGTTACTACTACGTCACTGTCATATATAATAGGAAAGCAGCACACTACTGATGTATTCAATTTTGCTATTAAAAAAAAAAAGATAGCCAGAGGAAAGTTGGTAATTACCTTTATGCACGAAGGGAAGGCGTTGAAAAGTCGGGGACTCCTTACACTTGTTGAGTTCTCTCTTAGTGGACTCGTCGCGTCCCAAAGTTTATTGTTTTCATGTGGAGTTGCGTCAGTGCTCAAGTTTGGAACCAATCCCTCCAGGATTTTCCAGGTGTAAATTATGATTTACCTTTCTTGTTCCAAGGAAAACAATTTAAGGGACTTCAATCATTCCCAGTAGTTCAGATTCTTGACTGAGTGTCCACAAGCAGTGGAAACTCTCTGTACAATTTCCAGTTCTGAAATTTGACCTGCCTAGGAGACCGTCAGTATACAGCAGTATTCCAGCCTGGAGACCGTCAGTATACACCAGTATTCCAGCCTGGAGACCGTCAGTATACAGCAGTATTCCAGCCTGGAGACCGTCAGTATACAGCAGTATTCCAGCCTGGAGACCGTCAGTATACACCAGTATTCCAGCCTGGAGACCGTCAGTATACAGCAGTATTCCAGCCTGGAGACCGTCAGTATACAGCAGTATTCCAGCCTGGAGACCGTCAGTATACACCAGTATTCCAGCCTGGAGACCGTCAGTATACAGCAGTATTCCAGCCTGGAGACCGTCAGTATACAGCAGTATTCCAGCCTGGAGACCGTCAGTATACACCAGTATTCCAGCCTGGAGACCGTCAGTATACAGCAGTATTCCAGCCTGGAGACCGTCAGTATACACCAGTATTCCAGCCTGGAGACCGTCAGTACACAGCAGTATTCCAGCCTGGAGACCGTCAGTATACAGCAGTATTCCAGCCTGGAGACCGTCAGTATACAGCAGTATTCCAGCCTGGAGACCGTCAGTACACAGCAGTATTCCAGCCTGGAGACCGTCAGTATACAGCAGTATTCCAGCCTGGAGACCGTCAGTACACAGCAGTATTCCAGCCTGGAGACCGTCAGTATACAGCAGTATTTCAGCCTGGAGACCGTCAGTATACAGCAGTATTCCAGCCTGGAGACCGTCAGTATACAGCAGTATTCCAGCCTGGAGACCGTCAGTATACAGCAGTATTCCAGCCTGGAGACCGTCAGTATACAGCAGTATTTCAGCCTGGAGACCGTCAGTATACAGCAGTATTTCAGCCTGGAGACCGTCAGTACAGCAGTATTCCAGCCTGGAGACCGTCAGTATACAGCAGTATTCCAGCCTGGAGACCGTCAGTATACAGCAGTATTCCAGCCTGGAGACCGTCAGTATACAGCAGTATTTCAGCCTGGAGACTGTCAGTATACAGCAGTATTCCAGCCTGGAGACCGTCAGTACACAGCAGTATTCCAGCCTGGAGACCGTCAGTATACAGCAGTATTCCAGCCTGGAGACCGTCAGTATACAGCAGTATTCCAGCCTGGAGACCGTCAGTATACAGCAGTATTCCAGCCTGGAGACCGTCAGTATACAGCAGTATTCCAGCCTTGAGACCGTCAGTATACAGCAGTATTCCAGCCTGAGACCGTCAGTATACAGCAGTATTTCAGCCTGGAGACCGTCAGTACACAGCAGTATTCCAGCCTGGAGACCGTCAGTATACAGCAGTATTTCAGCCTGGAGACCGTCAGTACACAGCAGTATTCCAGCCTGGAGACCGTCAGTATACAGCAGTATTCCAGCCTGGAGACCGTCAGTACACAGCAGTATTTCAGCCTGGAGACCGTCAGTACACAGCAGTATTTCAGCCTGGAGACCGTCAGTACACAGCAGTATTCCAGCCTGGAGACCGTCAGTATACAGCAGTATTTCAGACTGGAGACCGTCAGTACACAGCAGTATTCCAGCCTGAGACCGTCAGTATACAGCAGTATTCCAGCCTGAGACCGTCAGTACACAGCAGTATTTCAGCCTGGAGACCGTCAGTACACAGCAGTATTTCAGCCTGGAGACCGTCAGTACACAGCAGTATTCCAGCCTGGAGACCGTCAGTATACAGCAGTATTCCAGCCTGGAGAGAACAAGTGACTTAAAGTGTATCATCATTGGCTCAGAATCTCTTGTCTTGAAAGTTGAAAGTTCTAGTTATCCAGCCTATCAATTTTCTTGCAGTAACAACATCGTTATGATCCTTGAATGTAAAACTTTACATCATTACTCCCAAGTCTCGCACATGCAACTTTTGCTCTACTCATTCTACTGAATGATTTAAGTTTATTCTGTACTCTGTTCCAGTCTTTATTCCCACCATTCTTCCATAGGAGAGCAACTGAAACTTGTCCTCGTTAAACTTCACCTTGTTGTCTGAGGTCCACTGGAAGACTTGATTTATATCCGCCTGAAGATTGGCTGTGTCTTCGACGGATGTCATTCTCGTAAGAGATTCTGGTGTCATCAACAAAGGATGTTATAGTTTTATGATTTATGTCCTTGTCTATGTTGGACATAAGAATGAGAAACAGAAGTGGAGTGAGTACTGTGCCTTGAGGGACAGAGCTTTTCATTGTGGCAGCTGTGGATCTTTACTGCCGATCAGTTCAGTCAAGCATATAAATTATTGCGAAGGCTTGAAGGGCCTCAAAATGTACTCCTTGGAACGCTTACCTAGAGAGTGTTCCCAGGGTCAACGCCCCTGCAGCCCGGTCCCAGACCAGGCCTCCCGGTGGATGACCTGATCAACCAGGCTGTTGTTCCTAGACGCATGAGGTTCATATATGCGCCACAGCCCGGCTGATCAGCAACTGACTTGGAGAATTTATCGAGTTACATCTTCAAGACAGCCAGAGGGTCGGTTGGTAATTCACTTTATTTATGAGGGAAGGGTGTTGATGAGTCTTGGCTCCTTTACGCTTGCTCAGTTTTCCCATAGGGTACTCATTGTACCGCTGCTTTTTATTGGGGGTATTTTGCACCGAATCTTTATGGCAGTGACATCTATTGAAGACACAACAAACCTCGAAGCTGACATAAACAATGTCGCCGCGATGTCAGCGAGGGAGGAAGTCTGTGGAGAGTCAGAAGAGAGAGAGAGAGAGAGAGAGAGAGAGAGAGAGAGAGCCAGGTGGTAGTATGGCTAGCCTCAGCCATATATGTGACTAACGATACAAGGAGGATAAGTGAAGGCTTAAGTGGGCTTCCATGTCTACCCACAGGTCCCTCCCCTCTCCCCTTCTTCCCCCCTCCCCCTTCCCCTTTCCCTCCCACACAGGCCTAGTAAAAATTAAAGTCAGAGAGACAAATTTTGTGGGCACTCATGTGACTGTTACACAGCCCTACTGTGTCACCCACAGTGCCACTCTGCCACTCACATTGCCACCCACAGTGCCACCCACCATAAAGCACTTGTTCTCTCTAGGCTGAAATATGTTGCGAATAAATCATTTGTGTAGGTTTGGAACCAGTCCAGGTGTAAATTATGATGCATCTTTCTCGCCTGCGTTCCAGGGAGTACAGGCCAAGGAACTTCAAACGTTAGCAGTAATTAAGGTGCTTAACTGAAGTTATAGATGCATCAAAAATTACCTGTACATTTTCCAGATATGCAGTTTGATCTGCCTTAAATGTGGTTGTTAGTGTAGAGCAATATTCCAGCTTATAGAGAACAAGTGACTTAGAGAGGTTCATGATGGGCTTGGCAGCTCTTGTTTGGAAGTTCTTATTATCCATCCTATCATCAGCTGTGCTTAGAATTTGTCTCATAATCAGTTCTGGCTTTTATTACCTTAGTAACGGAATAAGTGAAATTTGTCCACACTGGCCATATTGTTTTGCGCGTCCCACTGTAAGACTTGGCTTATATCCGCTTTATGTCCATCCATTCACTTTTCTGCCTATTTCCTTTTGCTTGCATTATTTTTTGTGATGTATTAGACCATGATGGTTCTGGTGCAGGACTCTGGCAGCTGAATGTTAAAATGGTATACAACACCGCCATGTTGATGAGACACATGGCCAACAGTTAAGTATCTTTATTCAGAAACGTCTCGCCTTCACAGTAGGCTTCTTCAGTTGAGTACAGAGGAGTTTGTAGAAGCAGTAAACATGTAAAGATGATGTAATCGCCTTCACGTCTCTACTGCTTCTGCAAACTCCTGAAGAAGCCTACTGTGAGGGCGATACGTTTCTGAATAAAGATGCCTAACTGTCCTACATGTGTCTCATCAACTCGGTCAGTCTGTGTACACTTCGTTTTATTCTCTGCATTTTGCTTGTTTTTCACTAAACTAAAAAAAACTCCCACTGTATCAAAGATCATGTTGTAACGGTGAGGCAGGAGCGACCTGCTCTGAAACCATACTGACCTGGGGTGTCCAGTTGTTGACATTCCATTGACCCTTTTGGGTTTAGCGCCTAGTTTTAATTATTATTATAATAGTGTTGACATTCCATGTGGTCAACAATCTTGCTTCTTAAGATTCAGATATTTCCATGTGGGAGGTCAAAGCTACTGGGCTATAGATTCTTGCGATCGTTTTACAGTCATATTTGTGGAGTGGAGTCATGCCAGTGGTGTTTTAAGGAGTGTGGGATGATTCCTGTGTCCAGGTTCCAGTGTGGTCCTGTGTCCAGGTTTCAGTATGGCCCTGTGTCCAGGTTCCAGTATGGTCCTGTGTCCAGGTTCCAGTATGGTCCTGTGTCCAGGTTCCAGTATGGTCCTGTGTCCAGGTTCCAGTATGGTCCTGTGTCCAGGTTCCAGTATGGTCCTGTGTCCAGGTTCCAGTACGGTCCTGTGTCCAGGTTCCAGTATGGTCCTGTGTCTAGGTTCCAGTATGGTCCTGTGTCCAGGTTCCAGTATGGTCCTGTGTCCAGGTTCCAGTATGGTCCTGTGTCCAGGTTCCAGTATGGTCCTGTGTCCAGGTTCCAGTATGGTCCTGTGTCCAGGTTCCAGTATGGTCCTGTCTCTAGGTTCCAGTATGGTCCTGTGTCCAGGTTCCAGTATGGTCCTGTGTCCAGGTTCCAGTATGGTCCTGTGTCCAGGTTCCAGTATGGTCCTGTGTCCAGGTTCCAGTATGGTCCTGTGTCCAGGTTCCAGTATGGTCCTGTGTCCAGGTTCCAGTATGGTCCTGTGTCCAGGTTCCAGTATGGTCCTGTGTCCAGGTTCCAGTATGGTCCTGTGTCCAGGTTCCAGTATGGTCCTGTGTCCAGGTTCCAGTATGGTCCTGTGTCCAGGTTCCAGTATGGTCCTGTGTCCAGGTTCCAGTATGGGACATTAAAGGCACGAGAGAAAGACTGGTTTCTTGCAGTTCTTGATGGGTATTGAGTAAACAGCAAAATCCAGCATTAACAAAGTAAAAAAAACTCAGTACCCCAGGGCACTATCCTGGTGCCCCTACTGTTTTTTATCCTCATAGCGGACATGGATACCCCCACCTCGCCACACCTTGTTTCAACATTTGGGGACGATACCAAAATATGAAAATCACCACTGTAGAAGACAGGGTAAAATTGGATGACATAAACAGCCTTCCAGTGGGCAGTGGAGAATAACATGACGTTCAGTGGTGACAATTTCCACTGCTTATATATGGAAGGAATGAAGAACTCAAAATGGACACTGTATATAAACTACCAAAGGTTTACCAAATTTCGTCTTGTAATACAGCAATAAAAATTACTTCAATTTTTTGTATTTAGTGCCAGATTAACCAGGATGAGATGGGTATGTAGGCCAGCGGGGGCTAGCAGCAGCAACAGCCTGGTTGACCAGGCAAGCACCAGACGAGCCTGGCCTGTGGCTGGGCTGCGAGAGTACGAAAACTCTTGAAATCCAGCCAATGTATAAGGTATCTTGCGCTATTCACTTCTACTGTGTTCCACTCATCTCTACTGTGTTCCACTCATCTCTGTGTTACTCACTTCTACTGTGTTCCACTCATCTCTACTGTGTTATTCACTTCTACTGTGTTCCACTCATCTCTACTGTGTTATTCACTTCTACTGTGTTCCACTCATCTCTACTGTGTTATTCACTTCTACTGTGTACCACTCATCTCTACTGTGTTATTCACTTCTACTGTGTTCCACTCATCTCTACTGTGTTATTCACTTCTACTGTGTACCACTCATCTCTACTGTGTTATTCACTTCTACTGTGTTCCACTCATCTCTACTGTGTTATTCACTTCTACTGTGTACCACTCATCTCTACTGTGTTATTCACTTCTACTGTGTTCCACTCATCTCTACTGTGTTCCACTCATCTCTACTGTGTTATTCACTTCTACTGTGTACCACTCATCTCTACTGTGCTATTCACTTCTACTGTGTTCCACTCATCTCTACTGTGTGTCCTCTTAATTCTATGACTTGTGATACCTTTGATATACCTTTGAAGAGTTTCGAGAGTATCTACTCTCTGAGCCCGGCCATGGGCCAGGCTCGTCTGGTGCTTGCCTGGTCAACCAGGCTGTTGCTGCTGGAGGCCCGCTGCCCCACATATCCATCACAGCCTGGTTGATCTGGCACCTGGTGAAGATATTTGTCCAGTTTCCTCTTGAAGGCTTCTACACTGGTTCCAGCCGTGTTTCGGATATCTTCTGGTAAGATGTTGAATAGTCTGGGACCCCGGATGTTGATACAGTGCTCCCGTATTGTGCCCACCGCACCCCTACTGGCAATGTTTACTGTTACACAGTCAGATGGGTGACTGTTTAGCAAGTCTTAAATAGTGAATATACAGATAAATAGTTCAGAGAACCGACAAGTTGTTAAATTAGACACGTGTGCAACACTTGGGTGTCTTTATTGAGGAAATGTTTAACCACACAGTGGCTTCATCAGTCCAATACAGAGAAGAAGGACTGAATATCAGGAGTTTGAGGTAATCAGTCCCTCAGCCTGGAGTCGATGTAATCAGTCCATCAGTCAAGATTGGTTGGTTGGAACAAGACTGCTTTGGGGCCCCTGGGGGCAGGCTGAGGGCCCCCAGTCTAGTTGAATTTTACATAATTATTTTTCTAATTAAACTAAAAAAAATAGTTGAAATTACCCCCAAAAAAATCAAATGAAAAAATAAAAATAAAACGTCTGTGGCTATGGGGCCCCTTCAGAGGTTCACAGCCGGGCCCCGGGCCACTGTACCGGCTGAACCCCCCTCCGCCCATCTCATAGGCCCTGGGTCACGGGTTGGTGTTTGAGTCACAGTCTTTGATCGTCCTTATCTTATATTTCATTAATGACGTTGTGCTTTGTTGTAAGTTCTTTATTATTATTGACAGGAATTTATAACCTAACTAACCTAAACTAACCTAACTAACCTAACCAACCTAACCTAGAATTTACAGTAACTGTCGTATTATCTACACCTCGCATAGTAACTCATAATATAGTTTTGTACCTGTAACCGGTTTCGAGGGTTGTACCTTCACAGCACTACCAAGGGATCTAGTTATAGCTCCTGGCCCTGCCTCGAAAGTCTTACCCACCGCCTGGCCTGTTGACGCTATACCCTTGATGAGTTTCGAGAGTGTTTCTACTCCCGGAGCCCGGCCATGGGCCAGACTCGTCTGGTGCTAGCTTGATCAACCAGGCTGTTGCTGCTGCAGGCCTGCTGCCCCACATCCATCACAGCCAGGTTGGACATGTACAAAACATTTACTTGCCTGTTGTTAATTCTGGGGGTCCCTGCCCTGCCTGGTTGATCAGGCCCTGATCCACCATGAAGCCTGGTCACAGACCGGGCCGCGGGGGCGTTGAACCCCCGAAACCCTCCCCAGGTAAACTCCAGGTATGCCCACTGCGATCTGGTCCCAGACCGTGCCTCCTCTTGCTTGATAGCCTCTTCAGTCAGGCTGTAGGTGCTGGCATCTCGCAGGCCGACGTAGACACCTCATTCCGGCTGGTCAGGAACCAGGTTCTTCATGACTGGGACTACATGCGTGGTTTTTATTGTTCTACTTTCTATAGATTTCCTAGCGGCTTAAACCTGAGCGAAACGTTAAAGCAATCCAGAGCGAAACGTGTTCTAAAACTTTGTGTTGTGGTCAGTATGTCTCCCAGGTGACTGCGCCATCTTTGTTATTGTCTCTTTCCATCCTTCACTTCGTATATCTTAGAACGTTATATAGTTTGATGTTGGTACAGTCTGGTGTTGATGTTTCTACCTGTACACAAATAACCCGCACATAGAGCTTACCAAGACGTTTCCTTCCGTCTTGGACCATTTACAAAGTCACATTTACCAAGTCACGTTTACAAAGTCGCGTTTACAAAGTCACTTTTACAAAGTCACATTAAATAAAGTCGCGTTTACAAAGTCACATTTACAAAGTCGTAAGTTCCTGTCTGCTGTGTGCGGGTTATTTGTGTACTGTTCCAGACACGGTATTGTTCATTTTTGTCCCCTTTTTGTACCTATATTTTCTCTTCTCACACTCAGGCCTGGTCACAGACCGGGCCGCGGGGGGCGTTGACCCCCGAAGCCCACTCCAGGTATACTGTATGTACTCTTGTACAGGAATTGTACCAACAACTGTTCAACTGCCTCCCAGCTTTAAAAGGGGATTCCCAAATGACCCCTGCTGTCTTTAACAGGCACTGGACAGGCACCTAAAGTCAGTACCTGACCAGCCGGGCTGTGGTTGATACGTTATTACCGGGCCGCGGGGGCGTTGACCCCCGGAACTCTCTCCAGGTATACAATGTTGACATAGTGTTTACATTGGGAGGTGAATATCTCAGCGTACATTTGCCGATTGATTAAACGCTATTTTAGGGATTAAACTTTATTTTAGGGATTGTTTAAACTTTATTTTAGGGATTGAAGTATTCTTGACTGGTGGTGAACATGCAACATGCAGCCTTCATGATCCTCGTGCAGTCGGTAGTCTTTAAACCTTCATTAACCAACTGGTTGACCAGGGTAGCGCCAGACGAGCCTGGCCCATGGCCGGGCTCCTGGAGTAGACTGAAAACACTTCAGAGGTGAAGGATAACTGACCAAGATGTGTTTGCCTGGCCCAGG
>WNWK01051608.1:0-12435 GCA_009830355.1 Cherax destructor
TTAAATTTTGAAACCAGCCTCTGCTGGCTTTAAATTCGCTCACTTCATCACTCGTTGCAGGCATTTTCTTAAGGAGATCATCATGCAACTGCCTTGCTTTTTCACATATTATTGCCTCCGAAACAGTATCTCCTGCTACCTGTTTCTCGTTGATCCAAACCAACAACAACCTTTCCACATTTTCCAGCACTTGTGGTCTGTGTTTTGTGATCACACATGAACCTTTTGCAACAACAGCTTCCTTGATTTTACTTGAATTTTTCTTATCCACAATGGTAGCGATGGTAGAAAAGGGTTTACCATACAGCCTGGCCAGCTCACTGATACGCACTCCACTTTCATATTTTTCTATTATCTCCTTCTTCAGTTCTATCGTACATATATTTCTGTTCCTCTTTGCCACAGGCTTAGCACTAGGATCTTTCCTTGGACCCATGGTAGCTTATTTAGCAGTTGCAAGCACTAAAAACAGTGGAATAATGACAATATACTGGTATGAATGCGTGGGTGTGGGTGGGTGGTCGCTCTCGCTTGTAAACAATAGCACTGACGCTCCCTGGAGTGCACGCTCAGCTGGGCGCCAAGCGGACACGTCCGGTACAAATGTCGTTAGACGAATCAAACATCGTAAGTCGCATTCAAATTTCTTACGTTATAAATATCGGTTATCGAATATAACGTAAGATGATAACATCGTAAGTCGAGGTACCACTGTATATATTGATCGCTGAGATAGCCATCAAATACAGTTACATATATCAGCATATGTGTAGAGAACCAAGGATAACCCAAGAGTGTCAGCTAACACTCTTGCTAGGAGCTAATGCTGCTGGGGATTGCAAGTTAAAACCTATGATAATTTATCACTCAGAGAATCCTAGTGCCCTAAAGAACTATGCAAAAGGTAGCCTCCCTGTTTATTATAAATCTAATTTGAAAGCTTGGATGACTACTGATCTTTTCATAAATTGGTTCACAGACTATTTTAAGCCTACAGTTGAGGCTTACTGCAAGGAAAAGAAAATTCCTTTTAATGTTTTACTTGTTTTAGATAATACCCTGCCACTCACCTCTCACACATCAATGTTAATACTTTAAGGTAAGTAATAAGTGTACTCTGTGTGTATCTTACTTTTTATTGTGTTTTTTAATGCCTAGTGCTAGTGCTAACTTAATATAAGTTAGTGTAAGCTTGTTGTCTGGCATTTATATGCATTTAGAAGTGGAAAAAAATGGCGTTCTGCTTTTCGGCGATGTCTGCTTTAAGGCACTAGCCTGGAACCTAACCTACCGTATAAGTGGGGCTTTACTGTACATTGTTTCATTGTGAATAGTGGTGGTGGCTTCTGCTGCTGCCCACCACCACCACTATATGTACGGCTTATGGTCAGTGGCCCTTATGAACCCAACAACAATAACACTACCGCCAGTCCTCTCATACATAATGACATATTTTATTCATTCTAGAGTACAGTGGACCCTCGGATTACATTATTATTTTGTTCCAGAATGCTGTTCAAGTGCCGTTACCAAACGAATTTGTTCCCATAAGGAATAATGTAAATTAGATTAGTCCTTTTAGACCCCCAAAAATACGCTTACAAAAGCACTTACAAAAATACACTTACATAATTGTTCGAGTTTGGAGCAGTACGTAATCTGGGGGTCTACTGTATATATCATCTTTCTATGTTATTAATATTGTTTATGTCATATTAGATGAATTGTGATAGATAAATAAGCCGTAGAGTTTATATTAGTGTCATATTGAAGGGCTATCTTGTCCTGCCTCCATACAAACTCTCCTGCCTCTCTCATATGCCAACAAGAGTCTTCAATAAAGGTAAAACTGATTCATATGTTCATTTATCCATTAAAATTAGTGCTTTGTATTTATTTCTTATTGTTTTCTGTATGTAAAACTATAGTATTCTTTAAAAAAAAAAATTTTTTGTGAATATATTTGGGTGAAACGGATTAATTGTATTTACATTATTTTTGATGGGAATTATTAGTTCGACTTTCAGCCAGTTCGAGTTGAGGCCTAGCTCCTGGAATGGATTATGGCCAAAACTCGGGGGTCCACTGTATGTATTTTTTATAGTCAGGTACAGGATAAACAGTGCTTCTTCAAACATGATGATTTTTTTATTTTTAAGATTGGAATATGTACAGTGGTACCTCGAGTTACGATATTTTTTCATTCGAGAATGCTGTTCAAGTGCCATTACCAAACGAATTTATCCCCATAAGGAATAATGTAAAATAGAGTAGTCCTTTTACACCCCCAAAAATATACCTACAAAAGCATTTAAAAAAATAAACTTACATAAAAGGGCGATTTTGGGGACCATCGTAACTCGAGGTACCACTGTATATGTTTTACTCTAGGTCACCCATTAAGCTCTGTAAAGTGAAATTTTCAACAGAATTTCTCAGTAACTGTTGTCATTCAGTGGTACCCCGAGTTTCGTACTTTATTCGTTCCAGAAGGCTGTTCGAGTGCCGTTACCGAATGAATTTGTTCCCATAAGGAATATTGTAAATTAGATTAGTCTGTTTCAGACCCCCAAAAATTCACTTACAATAATACACTTACATAATTGTTCGAGTTGTGAGCAGTACAAAACTCAGTGTACCACTGTATTTCCAGTCATGTCCTTGAGGTTTGAACAATGGCTGACTCTGACTCTCCCTCACCCTACTCAACCACCACCCAAGACGACAGGACAGCAACAACACCAATCATGACTGAATCTCCCTCAAACCACACTGCCTTCATAGGATTTGATCCATCTGAAACGATCTCAGGTATGACAAATGATCCTGTCACTCTTAAGTCATACATCACCACCCTAACTGAGGAAAACATGAATCTTCGTACAACACTATCTAAGCATGAAACTAAGTTAGCCCACCTTGAAAGCAAGATCCTTAGCTTTGAACAGAAGTTTACATCAGCTGGAATGGCTGATTTTGGAAAGACCCTCCAATCAGTCATAGCCAGCCATACAGAGCAAATAACATCCCTAAACACGAAGGTTGAAGATGCTGTCAAGGAGTGGAAGACCAACATGGATACCCAGCTGACCGAATATTTTTCTAACCAAGAAGATAAAACTGAGCAAGATAAGTTATCTAACTCGGTAATAATTAGCAGTGCACTCTTTCCAAGTGACATAAACCATACCAACTGCAAAGATGCTACTCTTCAGACCATAAAAGGCCATTTAAATGTAATAGTGCCAGCATCAGAGATAACAGAATCACGATTACTTGGCAACCAAGGTAGAAAAAAAGAGTGTTGTGCTTAGATTTCACACGAAAGACAGGAAAAGCGATCTAATAAGTTCATCAATTAGTGCAAAAAAAGATCTTTATGTAAATGAGTGTCTCACAAAAAACGTCAGAACCTCCTATACAGAGTAAGAAAACTTAAACGTGAGAATAACGACAAAATCCATCAGTGCTTCACACGGGATGGGAAAATCCTAGTTAGGAAAACAAATGTAGGCCGTGCTTACTATATCACGAATGAAAATGAACTGTCCAACTTAATTCGAGATGCTAATCTTACAGAGACTGACCAACCTCAAAGACCAAATCCTTAGACTACGTGTATTAGTGTATGTTCCTACTACATTATTGTGAAATTCTTTGTACTAACTTTTACTAGCTAGTACCAACTACTTCATATACAATGTACTTTCTTTTAGTGCTGTTACTTGCTTAAACTTTATGCTATAAATCAAATCCTACTTCTAAATTAATCTTATATCTGCACTTTAATCTTAACTTAGTGCTATACTTTAAAACTTTTTTTATTGTACTGTTTTGTGCAGTATTTACCTTATTACTGCCTTATTTTTTGCAGTATTTACCTTATTACTGCCTTTTTTTTGCCAGTTTTATACAATTTTAACATTCTTACATTTTATTAATTAACTATTATTTCAATTTCAATTTCTTATTATCATTATTGCCCAATTCTTTATTTTTTTTATACATCATTGCCCACTCTTATTTTATATTTTTACTTTTATTAACCTACTATTGCCAAATATCCAAGCTTTTATAGTCAGCAACAACTCTACCTCATAGTCTACATTTTTAGATCAACAAATCTTTCTTAATTAATTCAATTACTTTACTAGATATTTGAAATTCACCACATCATTGTGGTAATTTGTGTAACTTATTTTGTATTTCTTGTATTAGAAGCAACTATCAAATATAATAATATTGGTAGAATTACCGACAATATGTTAAGTAAAAGGACACAAATGCAACTAATGTGACATTTTATTGTGGCAACGTTTCGCTCTCCAGGAGCTTTCTCAAGCCGTACGGCTTGAGAAAGCTCCTGGAGAGCGAAACGTTGCCACAATAAAATGTCACATTAGTTGCATTTGTGTCCTTTTACTTAACAACTATCAAATAATTGCAATTATTTGCTTATATTTTTAAATACATATTTACCATTAGCCATCCTCAAACCTTAAATCTATATAGTATTAGTAATCTCTTTATCTGCTTAAAATTTGTAATCACTTTATCTACTTAAAATTTGTTCAAAACCATTTTTACTATTAGCCCACTAGTTTTTTGCATTCATTTACCTATTATTGCCTTTTATAAACTCTAATGTTTTAACCAGTGCAATATTGAATCCAAATAATTGTCCAAATCAATTTTATACTAGTCATAGTAATTATTCTTACCATTCATTACCCAGTCCAATTAGTAAATCATCAGCATTGTTCAAATATCCTATATCTCTGTGATCAAGTGTTCAAAATTGTAATACTGTAATCCAATAGTTAGTAAGAATTTAATCTAGTACCATACAGTGGTCCCTCTGTTTTCGTGCATCTCCAAACTTGAACATTTATGTAAGTGTATTTTCGTAAGTGCTGTTGCAAGTGTATTTTTGGGGGTCTGAAATAGACTAACCTACGTGACATTATTTCTTAAGGAAGTAAATTCGTTCGGTAATGGCACTTGAGCAGCATTCTGGAACGAATTTTCGACGAAAACCGAGGGACCACTGTATTATTAACCCTTAAACTGTCCACACGTAGATATACGTTCACGTGCGTACTGCCCCGAACGTAGATTTATGTTTTATTTTACATTCGTTCAAATTTAGCGCGATAGGCCTGAGTCGCCTAGACATGAGAGAATGGGTCTGCGCACTCAGTGTGCACAGTATGAAAAAAATCGGGGACGCCAGGGTACCGCATGGTAGCCCCAGTTAGTTTCAGCTCCATCTTGTGTCAACATCATGGCAAACCCCCATAATTCACTCACGCCTTGTCGTATTAACACTCTACTATTCCCGGAAAGTGAAACAGAACGCGAGGTTAGTGGATTAGACAGTGATATAGCCACTAATAATCAAGGAATTAGTGAAACTATTGATGAGAACCCAGATGACCCTCAGCCCATCACCTCTGGGGTGACCAGTGTGGCCACAGACCCTCAGCCCAGCACCTCTGGGGTTGCTAGTGTTGCTACCCAAAGGCAACTCCGCAAGAGGAAATTATCATTTTCCATGTGTTATGGTGACGATAGTGAAGGTGATATATGTGACGATGATGAAATCGATTTTATGCCCATAGACGATTCGTCGAGTGACAGTGATTATCATTATTCCCCAGTGAAACGTACTTTTGGGCGTCATAACCTACGTTCAGGCAGTGTGCCATATGCAGTCAGAGGCAAGGGTCTTAGCAGGTCACGTTCCAAAACCCCTGCCACTGACAGTGATAGTGATAATGAAGGAGAGTATGCTGGGATGGAGGAAGAAGTGGTGGGTGGCACGATACCTGGACCACATGGCGCGGTGTGCGGACAGACAAAGGACCACGCGGCACCCTCTCAACCATGTGCTGGCCCCACTCCCGTCCCTCCTCCTGCTCCCCCACGTCCCATGCCACAGGCCCACCCTGCACCAGCTGATCGTGAATGGAATTGGACTGAACATACACCATTCGTGCCACATCCTTTCAATTTTGATGGCAGTGGAAGTAGCATCATGCCACACTGTCTCCATCACTGATGAGTCTACAGAGTTAGACTATTTTCAACTATACTTTGATGAGCCGATAATGAAACTGATTGTTACCCAGACCAACCTGTACTACCAGTATACAAAGGACCATGTAGATGTTACAGAATTGTCACAGCTGCGCAGGTGGAAAGATACAACTGTGGCTGAAATGTATTTATTCCTTGGCACTGTCATGCTTATGCCACATACATATAAGAACAATATAGCAAACTACTGGTCCACAGACCACTTCATTAGCACTCCAGTCTACCGTGACCTCCTTCCCTGCAACAGATTCATTCTGTTGCTAAGAATGTTGCACTTCTCTGACAGGAATACACCAAACCGAAATGACCTCCTCTACAAAATCCGGGAATTGTTTATGTATGTCAAGCAAAAATTCAGTGCCTACTTTTATCCATTCAAGAACATTGTTGTTGATGAGTCCTTGGTTCTGTTCAAGGGACGACTGTCATTCAAACAATATATACCAAGCAAATGTAATCGCTTTGGTATAAAACTGTTTGTTATGTGTGACTGTGAGACTGGTATTGTGTTGGATGTCATTATCTACACAGGAAAAAATACACTCGATGATACCAGGCGCATGTTGGGCATTTCTGGTGATGTTGTTCGCAAGATGATGCAGCCATACCTTGGCAAGGGCCATACATTATTCACAGACAACTGGTACACAAGCCCTATGCTCGCTGATTTCCTACATGTGAACAATACTGATATATGTGGAACAGTGAGAAGAAATAGAAAACACATGCCAAAGTTCACTGGAGGAAGTGTAGTGCAGGCATTTCATGCCAATGACATCATGGCACTGTCATGGCATGATAAACGGGACGTGACATTGCTGTCAACCATCCACAGAAACGAGATGGTACAGACAGACAGACTGAGCAGGCTCAACAATGAACCTATTGAAAAGCCAGCTGTTGTCATTGACTATACAAACAATATGCGACTAGTCGACAAGTGTGACATGATGATAGGCTTTGTTGACTGTGTGCGTAAGAGTCGCAAGTGGTATATAAAAGTGTTTTTCCACCTTGGTGACATTGCAATGCTCAATGCCTTCAATATGTACGAAATAAAGACTGGGAAGTGACAACGATATGCGAAATTCACCGTAAATGTCATCAAGCAGATAGCGAGAAAGTATGGTACCACTCCACAGCGACCTGTCACCCCACAACAGCGACCTGTCATTCCACAACAGCGACCTGTCACTCCACAACCAGAAGGGGAAGTGCTCAACCGAATAATCCCTAACTGTCACTGCCTGATACCATTACCATCTACTCCAAAGAAGAAGTACTCTCAGAAAAAGTGTGTTGTGTGTGCTTACAGTAAACAGCGACCCCAAGTGCGAAAAGACACACGATACATGTGTCAGCAATGTGGAGTGGCACTCTGTATGAATCCATGCTTCTTAGAGTATCATACAGTGGTGGACTTCTAGAAACATAAATGGGACCTGTAAATACCTTGTATATATATGTAAACAATAGTAAGTGATTGAACCAGGTGTACAAATTCATTTATCAGTGTGAACATGTGTGTTAGTGACAGTATGATTACAAATTCAGTACCAAACATTTGTATCTAAACAAGAATTGGCAATGAAATCAAAAGATCTGCATCAAAACATTATTATCATAGCATGAAAACAACAGAAAATGGAAAAAAAAACGAAAAAAAAACGATAAATGTTTATTGTTTCTGCAAGCGGCAGTGCTCCATGTTGCCGACACCACATCATTTAGCACCAACTTCGCGGGCTTATATCTCAGTAAGTACTGGCTCTAAATTTTTTTTTTAGCCTATCCTATTTCTAAAAATGTGCTCTTCATTAAAAAAAAAAAAAAAAAAAAAAAAAAATCAAAATATTTGGGGCAGTACACAGCGAACGTATATCTACGTGTGGACAGTTTAAGGGTTAAGTTTAGCATTATCCATTGTTCTCAAGTCTAGTTATAGAATCACACCAAATATTATGATTACAGGCATTGATCCTGACATCAACCTATTATTAAATGACTTACATGATTCCAACAGCAACTGTAACTATTACACAGCAGATCAAGCAAAGACAGTACTCAGAGCCAACAATAACATAACTATCTTCAATTACAATGTTAGATCTTTGAGCAAACATTATGATGACCTCACAGAACTACTCCAATCCCTACAGACCAATATGTCAATCATCACAGCCATACACAATTGTAGGACAGATCAGTGAGGGGGTGGAATAACTATATATTACTCAGATCAACTTGAATGTATCAGTAACTCTTGCAAAAGGGATGAACATGGAGAATATATTATAGCTAAATTTAAATCAAAAGACCTGCATAAACCCCTCACAGTGATAAACATTTACTGATTACCACAGTCAAACATTCACCACTTTAGTGAAAAACTTGGAAACCTGATAAATGATGCACACATGAATAAAGACCATTTGCTGCTCACAGGAGATTTCAACATAAATCTCCTACATGACCAGGACCCACAAGTAGCAGAATTCACAAACACTATGAGCAACTGCTTGTTACTACCAACAATATCAAAACCTACAAGAATTTCTGAGACTAGTACCTCATTGCTAGACCACATCTGGACTAACACTGTATCCCCTCTAAAATCAGGCATAATTACAGACAACACCACAGACCACTACCCTACCTTTCTCATAACCAACCTAGGTAAATTGCCCCAAGATATTACAAAAGTTACCTTCAGGCTCCATAACGAGTCATCTGTTAATAACTTTATAGCAGCTATGATTAACATTGACTGGCATAATGAGTTAGAAACATACTCAGATACTAATGAATACATCAAGAATTTCCTTAAAAAAAACCACCACCTCTATAACAAACATTGCCCTAAAAAAACTAAGCAGATCACAGCTAAGAGACTTAACAATCCCTGGCTAACACCCAGCATCCTTAAATCCATTAACAAAAGGCACCAATATGAAAAACAATACAGAAGGGGTCTAATAACCAGAGAACAATCCAAACGCTACTCATCAATCCTTACCAGCCTGATAAGAATGTCCAAAAAATTGTATTATGAGAACAGACTCCAGAACATAAAAGGTGATATGAAAAAGACCTGGAAAACCCTATCTGCAATTCTAGGAAATAAAAAGATATCCAAGAACAACACCATCAAATTATCAAAAACAGATGAACCCCTACTCTCACCAACTGAGACAGCAAACAGACTTAATGTTTTCTTCTCCACCATAGGAAAGAATCTAGCGAGTAAAATCCCAAGCTCGAACACCCGTCCAACAGTTTATCTCACTAGCTCCTACCAACCCAATTGAAGTCTCATTTATAATCAATACCCTTAAAAACAAGGCAGGAGACATAAACAGCTTACTACCTTTTTTGTACAAAAAAGCTTCACAGGTACTGTCACCAATTATAGCAGCATTATTCAATAAATCCATTGAATCTTCAACCTTCCCATCAATTCTCAAAATAGCTAGGGTCACCCCGATCCACAAAGGAGGTGACCAAACTGACTTGAACAATTACAGACCAATCTCAAATTTACCACTGCTTTCTAAAATCTTCGAAAAATTAATTCATAAACAGATCTATTCCTACCTCGTCTCACACAATGTACTAAACCCCTGTCAATTTGGATTCAGGACCAACAAGAGCACAAACGATGCTATAACACACATGTTAGAGTTAATATACACGCACTTGAGAAGAAGAGGTTCCGCTGGGAATCTTCATAGACCTACGCAAAGCATTTGATACAGTCGACCATGATTTATTGCTCACAAAACTAGCGCACTATGGTATTAGGGGCACCCTCAACTACCTAAAGTCGTACCTTAGCAACAGAAGTCAGTACGTGAACACAAATGGAGAGAACTCTTCCACACAACAAATTACAGTCGGTGTCCCTCAAGGTAGTGTCCTGGGGCCACTCCTATTCCTCATTTACATAAATGACCTACCGAATGCATCACAACTACTCAAACCCATTTTGTTTGCAGATGACACAACATATGTCTTCTCTCACCCAAATCCAGTCGTACTAGCCAACACAGTTAATGCCGAATTACAGAAAATATCAACATGGATGATGACAAATAAGCTTACTCTCAATACGGACAAGACCTACTACATTCAGTTTGGAAACAAAGCTACAAATGTTCCACTTAACATAACGCTAAATGGTTCACCCATCACAAGGCTCACAGAGGGAAAATTCCTAGGAATCCACCTTGACAGTAGTCTTAAATTCCAAACACACATACAACAAATTTCCAAGAAAATCTCAAGGACAGTAGGTATATTATCTAAGATAGCTATTATGTGCCTCAACCAGCTCTCATTGCACTATATCATTCTCTTATCTACCCTTATCTCACCTATGGAATCTGTGCATGGGGCTCAACAACATTAAATCACCTTAGACCACTCATAACCCAGCAAAAGGCTGCAGTCAGGATGATAACAAATTCCACTCTAGACAGCATACTCCACCTATATTCAGAACCTAAACTCTCACCATAAAAAATATTCATACCTATTCATGTGCCTTCTACATACATAAAACTCTACATGCTAATATTAACCCTGCGCTCAGAATTCTCCTCAACAACTTTAATAGGTCCCACGAACATGACACAAGACACAGATCACTATTTGACATACCCGAGTCCATACTAACCAATGTAAAAATTCTATGCACATAAAGGCCCCAAAATCTGGAATTCATTACCAGTAAATATCAAGTTAACCTTGTCCGAAAATCAATTCAAGACTCTTCTCAAAAGTCACCTACTCACCCTATACTAAATACTCATACTGTAACAAACTTCCAAACCCAATATTATTTTACTTAAGAAGATCTCATTTTGATATGTTCATCCTCCTTAACACTTGTTGCAATCTTATATCATCATATTGTCATTTAAAATCTTATAGTATCATCATTTTCTTAATTTGAAATAAAATATATACCTAGATGAAACTCTAAAAACTATTTCTAGTATTGTTATTATACTAGTATAGCATCAACATACTGTAATTTGAAATAAATTCTACAACTAGATTAAACTCAACCAATTTCTCTTGTATTGTCTTTAAATAGTATGTATAACCATTTAATAATTTAAATAATATAGAACTAGAATAAACTCAATCAATTTCTTTAGCATTAAGTACTTAGTGAATAAGTCTCTAGAATAAACTGCCCCTAATGCCATGGCATGCCGGAAACCTCCTTGCATTTCAGTTTTATAATTGTATTATATTTTTAATAAATAACATTTTACACTTTAAAATATTAAAAAAAAAAATTATTATTATTATTATTATTATTATTTTTTATTACTCTCAATTTATTGAACCTACTTCATACAGTTTGGAAACAAAACAGCAACTGTTCCCTAAACATAACGCTCAATGGTTCCCTTCCAAAGACTCACAGAGGGGGGGAAAATTCCAGGGAAACCCCCTTGACAGTAGTCTTAAATTCCAAACACACATACAACAAAATTTTCAAAAAAATCTCCAAGACATTAAAGGGATATTATCAAAAATATGCTTTGTTTGCCTCAAACTCTCCTTGCCTATATCATTCCTTATCTCCCTTATCTCACCTATGTAATCCATTTGGGGGTCAACAACAATAAATACCTCAGACTACTCATAAAAAGCAAAAGGGTGCAGTCAGAAAGATAACAAAAATTTCCCCCTCTAGACAACTTCTCCACCAAAATTTAAAAAACCAAAAAATACTCACCGTAAAAACATTCACACTTATTCTTGTGCCTACTACGGTTTATTTTTCAGTTGAAATTTTTTTGTTAAATTCTTTTTTATTCCAAACAATTTATCCCCTAGGAATATTTGGTCCTTTTAAAAAAAATCCTTTCAAAAGCCCTTTAAAAAAATAAACTTTTTAAAAGGGCGATTTTGGGGGCCATCGGGGTTTTGAGGTACCACTGGCCAAAAATCTACACTCAAATATAAACCCTCCGCTCAAAATTTCCTCACCAACTTTAATTGGGGCCCTGACCACAAACAAAAACAGATGGGTTTTTTATTCCCGGGTCCATAAACCTATGTAAAAATTCTATAAAAAAGGGCCCCAGAATCTGTAATTCATTTAAATCAAATAAGATAACCCTTTTTTTGAAAAACAATTTAAAATCTTCTCCAAAAAAACCCCACTCACCCCAAATAAATACTCATAACTGTAAACTACTTTAAAAAAAGCTCAATAATATTTTCCTATAATATAATTTCAATTTTTTCCAAAAAGTTATTTTTTTGTAACACCCCATAAACCCCAAACTAAATTTTTTTTTATTAAACATGGCCAAT
>WNWK01051609.1:0-12434 GCA_009830355.1 Cherax destructor
GTGGCGTAGTAACTGAATGAGCTATGAAATAATGCTTTTAGCGGGGCCCGTAAACAGGGTCAGCAAGGTGTTCGTACAGTCATCAGACCTGTGGTAGTCTGATGGGAAAAGGTGGTGTTCAGTACGTCATCATATCTATCCCTGGAGGGGTTTCGGGGTCAACGCCCCCGCGGCCCTGTCTGAGACCGGGCCCTCATGGTGAATCAAGGTCTGATCAACTGGCTTTCTGGGGGCCGCACCAGAAACGACAAACAGCCCGGCTGGTCAGGTACTGACTTTGGTGCCTGCCCAACGCCTTCTTGAAGACACCCAGGAGGTCTATTGGTAATCCCATTATGTATGCTGGAAGGAAGTTGAACATTCTTAGGCCCTGACACTTATTGTGTTGTCTCTTAATGTACTCTGGCGCCACTGCTATTTTTTGGGGGAAATGTTGCATCTCCTGTCGAATCTTTTGCTTTCGTAGGGTGATTTTCTTTAAGTTTGGTATTAATCCTCTAGGTTTTCCAAGTGTATATTTTTGTTCTTTTCGCCGGGGTTCTATGGAATAAAATCAAGGGACTTCAACTCCCAGTAATTTAGGTGTTTATCGTCTTTTTCCTAAAATTCTTTTACATTCTTAGGTCAGCAATTTTCGCCGCCTTGAAGGGGGCCGTTAGTGTCACAGTATTCACCTAGAAAAACAAGCAATTTGATAAGAATCATCATGGGTTTGGGGTTAATTTTAAAGGGTTCTCATTATTATATCATTTTCTAGCAGATGGGTAGATACATTGTTGTGGTCTTTGAAGGTGAGATCCTCTGCTTACCCCTCCCAGGTCCTTCACATTAGTTTTCGTTCTATTGTGTGGTTAGAATTTGTTGTATCCCTGATAAATTTTTAAATTTTCCCAAAATTTTTCCCTATCTGAGTGCTGAAATTTTTCTTCATTTAACTTCATATTGTTTCTGGGGCCCCTTTAAAAATTCGGGTTTTGTCTGCGGGGCTTTCGGGGGGTCTTCGATGGAATTTTGGTTTGGGTGTCATCCGCAAAGTAAAGGTTGGGCTTACCTCTATGTCAGATATGAGGATAAGGAACAAGATGGGAGTGAGTACTGTGCCTTTGAAACAACTTTCCTTAGCCGCCTCAGACTTTCTTTTTTTATTCTCTCTTTGTGTTCGATTGTTAAAAAATTTCAGATCCATCTACCAACTTTTCCTGTTAAAACCCTGGTGCCTTTTGAAGGCTTTCACAAAGTCTTGTTCTAATTTCATTTTTTATTCTAAAGCATCCCGGATCTTGTCTAGTTGTCCAGTAGCTGGGACGGCAAAAGCGACCTGCCCTAAACCCGTGTTGCCCTGGGTTGTATAACTGTGGGTATCTAGGTGGTTGGGATCTTGTTTTTGAACCCCCTTTTAAAAGGTTTTTTAAAGGGATGTTCCCTATCGTCTATTCTTTATCTTTTTGCCCCCGTGGAGTGGGGCCCCTGTCTGTCGTTTTTGTGACTGTGGGGCGACCCCTTTCCTGCTCCCTCTCTATATAATGCTGAAGGCACATGACAGGGGCTTCTTGCAGTTCTTGATGAACACAGTTCCACGAGTGCGGACCTGGGGCAAGTGCATGGGCATTCATTTTTACCTTTTCGAAGTTTTTTTTGGTGTTGGGGATAATATAAAGAATTTTAAATGACCAAAATTTTTGGGGGTTAGGTCTTTAAAAAATTAATTTAGATTGTCAAAACCTTAATCGGTTCGGCTGCTAAAAAACTAAAACCCCGGATAATCTCAACGGAAGGTGGTGTTCATTAATGATCGTCATAATATGGGGATGCCCGCGGGAAGTTGGTTTTCAGTACATTTTAATATATCTGTGGCAGTTACTAAAAAGGTTGGGGGTTAGTACAGTCATCATGTCTGTAGTATCTGGTAGTCTCTGACAAGGGTGATGGTGTTTTAGTAGTCCAATCATCAGTCATATTGGTAACTCTGACGGGGGGGTGGTGTTCAGTACAGTCATCATATTTTTGTTGTTTTTAAAATTTCCCGAGAACACCGGGGGGAAGAAAGGGAAAAGTGAATCCCGTGTTGCTTGTTGGGGGTGATAACTACGCTGAGTGCAAGGTGCTGTGTAGAACGTCTTAACAAGACTTAGAGGATGTATGTGAAGGAGTTTCTTGAGAAAAAATTTACGGGATTAACACACAATTTTTAACAGGCTAAAAGTTTTTAAACCCCCTCAGTTTATTTTGGGTATTCCACCCCCAAGGGTGCAAGACCGGGCCAAACCCAGGTACCTGCCCCCTTTTTTGAACCCGGGGGGCCGGTGTAAGGAAATATGCTCAACGTTTCCCCCTGTTTGGGATCGAAAATGTAAGGGCAGTAATATCTAAGGTTTTAAAAAACCAGTGCCCCGGTTTATAGTTTTTCCCGGTGGGAACATACGGGGCCTTCAAGGTCAACTTGGGTTGTAGTGGGACTACTACTTACTATTGGGGTGATTTGGTGCCCCTTTTGGAAGGCGTCGGGGCAATGATGGGGGAATAAGTCTTCTTTGTTTTGGGGGGCCTTGGAATGAAACGGGGAAGGGGCTTGAACACTCGACTTGCTTTTTACCATCATGTTACCTTTTTATTACGTATAATACTGAAACGCATGATTCAATATTCCATGAACTCTTTCCGGAATCGTAATTGTTACTCTTGGTACGCCATATTTTTTCAGGTAAACAATCCCAAAATTTTACTGGCAAATTGCAGTTTGGGGGGGAAAAAATTTTTTTTAAAAGGGGGGGGGTTTTGGGATTTTTTTAAGCCCTTTAACCCTTTAAAAAGGGGGGGGTTTGGGGAAAAATTTTTTGTTTTTTTTAAAATTTGGGAAAAAACCCGGGGGGAAAAATTTTTTTTTGGGGTTTTTTTTTAAAAAAAAAAAATTTAAAAAAAAAGGGTTTTTAATTTTTTGGGAAAAATTTTTTTTTAAAAAATTAAAAAATTTTCCCCCTTTTTTTTGGGGGGGCCCCCCAAAGGGTTAAAAAAAAAACCCCCCCAAAAAAAAAGGGTTTAAAAAAAAGGGGGGGGTTTTTAAAAAGGGGAAAAAAGGTTAAAAATTTTTTTTAAAAGGGGGGGGTTTTTTTGGGTTTTGGAAACTTTTTTTAAAAAAATTTTTTTTTTTTTTCCCTTTTTTTTTTTTAAAAAAAATTTTTTTTTTTCCTTTAAAAGGGGTTTTTTTTTAAAAACCCCACGGGTTTTTTAAAATTTTAAAAAACCTTTTACAAAAAAAAACCTTTTTTTAAAAAAATTTTTTTTTTAAATTAAAAAAAAATTAAAGGGAAAATTTTTGGGGGGGTTTGGGGGAAAATTTGGGGGGGATAAAAAAAGGGGAAAAGGGAAAAAAATTTTTTTTTAAAAAAATTTTTTTTGGGGTGGGGGGGGGGGCCCAATTAAAAAAAAGGGGTTTTTAAAAAAAATTTTTTTAAAAAAAAAATTTTTAAAAAATGGGGAAAAAAGGGGGGGGGAAAAATTTTTTTAAAAAATTGGGAAAGGGGGTTTTTAAAAAAGGGGGTTTAAAAAAAATTTAAAAAGGGGGGGAAAAAAAAAAGGGGGCGGGGGTTTTAAAAACCGGGGGTTGGGGGGAAAGGGAATAAAAAGGGGGGGGGGCCCCCCTTTTTTTTAAAATGGGGGGTTTTTAAAATTTTAAAAAAAAACCCCCAAAAAAAATTTTTTTAAAAAAAAAGGAAAAACCCCTTTTTAAAAAAAAAAAATTTTAAATTTTAAATTTTCCTTTTTTTTGGGTTATAAATTTCCCTTTTTTTTTTTTTTTTTTCCAAAAAATTTTTTTTTTTGGGGGGTTTTTTTTTTTTCCGGGTGGGGGTTTAAAAAATCCCCGTTTTTTTTTTGGGGGAATTTTAAAATTAAAAAATTTCCGTTTTTTTTTAAAAAAAAAAAATCCCAAATTTAAAAAAAATTTTTTAAATTTTAAAAAAATTTTTTTTTTTTTCCTTTGGGGTTTTTTTTTTGGGGGTTTGGTTTTTTTAAAAGCTTTTTTTTAACCCCCCTTTTTTAAAAAAAATTTTTTTTTTTTTTTTGTAAAAAACAAATTTTTTGGGGGTTTTTTTTTTTTTTAAAAAAAAAAAAAATTTTTTTTTTTTAAAAAAAAATTTTTGGGTTTTAACAAAAAAAAACCCTTTTTAAAATTTTTTAAAAATTATTTTTTTTTAAAAAAAAAAGGGGCCCCCAAAAAACCCCCCCAACCTTTTTTTTAAAAAAGGGCGGGGTTTTTTTTTAATTTTCCCCTTTTGGGGGGCCCCCTCCCCTTTTTAACCTTTTTTTTTTTAAAAAACCAAAGGGTTTTTAAAAAAAAACCCCTTTTTTTCCCCAAATTTCCCGGGGAAAAAATTTGGGTTTTTTTGGGTTTTAAAGGGAAAAAAAAAAATTTTTTTCCCCCGTTTTGGCTAAAATTTAAAAAAGTTTGGGGTTTTGGGTTAAAATTATTTGAAATTTTTTTTTTTTAAAAAAGGGAAAAAAAAAAAAAAGGGGGGGTTTCCCCAAAAAAATTTTAAAAAAATTTGGGGAAATTTTAAAAAAATTGTTTTTGGTCCATTTTTCCCCTTTTCCTTTGGGAAAAAAAAAGGGGGGTTTTTTTTTTTTTTTTTGGGGAAAATTTTGGGGGGGTTTTTTTCCCCCAAAAATTTTAAAGGGGAAAAAAAATTTTTTGGGGTTTTTAAATTTTTTTTGGGGGGGGGGAAAAAAAAAAAAAAAGGGGGGTTTCCCAAAGGGGGGGGGGGAAAAAAGGGGGCCCCGGGTTTTTTAAATTTTTTAAAAATTTGGCCCGGGGGGAAACCCCAAAAAAAAAAAAAAAAAAAACCCCTTTTTTTTTTAAAAACCCCCCAAAACCAAAAAAAAACCCCCCAAAAAAATTTCTTTTTTTTTAAAAAGGGGGTTTTTTTAAAAGGGTTTAAAAAACCAAGGGGGGGTTTTTTTTTGGCAAAATTTTTTTAATTAAAAAAAATTTTTTTTAAAAAATTTTAAAAAAATTTTTTAAAAATTTGGGGGGAAAAAAATTTTTTAAAAAAAAAAGGGAAAAACCTTTTTAAAAAAAACCCTTTTTATTTTTTTTTTTTTTTTTTTTAAAAAAAAAAAAAAAAAAGGGGGGTTTTTTTTTTGGGGGTTTTTTTTCCCCTTTTTTTTAAAAAAATTTTTAATTTTAAAAAAAAAAAAAAAAAATTTTTTTTTTGGGGGGGAAAAAACCCCAAAAAACCCCCAAATTAAAAAACCCCCCCCTTTTTTAAATTTTTTTTTCCCCCCCCTTTTTTTAAAACCCCAAAAAAAAACCCCAAAAGGGGAAAAAAAAAATTTTTGGGGGGAAAAAAAAAAAAGGGGGGGGGAAAAAAAAATTTTTTTTACAAAAAAAAAAAATTTGGGGAAGTTTTTGGGAAAAATTTGGGAATTTGGGGAAACAAAAATTTTTTTAAAAAAGGAAATTAAAAAAAGGGGGGGAAAGGGAAAAAAAAAAAATTTTTTTTTTAAAAAAAAAAAAGGGGGGGGAATTGGTTTTGGGGGTTTTGGGGTTTGAAAAAAATTTTTAAAAAAAAGGGGGGGGAAAAAAGGGGGGGGGGGGGGGAAAAATTTTTGGGGTTTTTTTGGGGGGGGGGGAAAAAAAAATTAAATTTTTTGAAATCGGGGGGGGAAAAAAAGGGTTGGAAATTTTTTTTTTGGGGAAAAAATTTTAAAAAATTTTAAAAATTTTTTGGGGTTTTTTTTTTGATTTTTTAAAAATTTTGGGGGGCCCAAAGAAAAAAAATTTTTGGGGTTTCCCGGAAAGGGAAAAAAAAAGGGGGAAAAAAAAAAAAATTGGGGGGGGAAAAAAAATTTTTTTTTTTCCCCCCTTAAAATTTTTTTTTAAAAATTTGGGGGCTAAAAATAAATGGGGGGAAAGGGGGTTTAAAGGGGGGGGTTTTTTTTTGGGGAAAGGTTTTTAAAAGGGAAAAAAAAAAAATTTAAAAAAAAAAAGGGAAAAAAAATTTTTTTAAAAAAAAAAATTTTTAAAGGGGAATCAAAAATTAGGGGTTTTTAAAAAAAAAAAGGGGAAAAAAAAAAGGGAAAAAAGGGGGGGGTTTTGGGGGAAAGGGGTGGGGAAAATTGGACCCCCTTTTTTTGGGGGAAAAAAAAAATTTTTTAAAAATTAAAAAAGGGGGGGGGGGGAAAAAAAAAAATTTTTTTTTTTTTTAAAAAAAAAGGGGAAAAAAAATTTTGGAAAAATTTTTTCCGGGGGGGAAAAAATTTTTTTGGGGGGGGTTTTCCTTAAAAAAAGGGAAAAAATAAAAAACCCCCTTGATAAATTTTTTTAAAAAAAGGGGGGGGGGGGGTTTTTAAAAAAAACCCCAAAATTTGGGGGGGGAAATTTTGGGGAAAAAAGGTTTTCCATTTTAAAAAAGGGGGTTTTTTTTTAAAAAAAAAAAAAAGGGGAAAATTTTTTAAAAAAAGGGGGTTGGGGGAAAAAAATTAAAAAACCGGATTTTTTTTAAAAAAGGGGGTTTTGGGGAAAAAATTTTTTTAAAAATTTTTTTGGGTTTTGGGAAAAAATTTTTTAAATTTAATTTAATTTTTAAACCCTTTGGTTTTTAAACCCCAAAAATTTTTTTTTAAAAAAAAAACCGGGGAAAAAAGGGTTTTTAAACCCCGGGGAATTTTTAAAATTTTAAAAAAAAGGGGGCCCCCCCCGGGGAAAACCCCCTTTTTTTTAAAAAAAAGGGGGGGGGAAAAAAGGCTTAAAAAACCCTTTTCCCCTTTTTTGGGCCTTTTTAAAAAAAAACCCAAAAAACCCGGGGAAGTTTAAAAAAAAATTTTGGGGGGGTTTTAAATGGGGAAAAAAATAAAAAATTTCAAAAATTGAAAAAAAAAAAAAAAAAATAAATTCTTTTTTTTTAAAAAAAAATTTTTAATTTTTGGGAAAATTCCCCCCAAAAAAATTTTGGTTTTTTTTTAATTTTCCCCTTTAAAAAAAAAAAGGGGTTAAATTGTTTTAATTTTATTTTTTAAAACCCCCTTTTTTTAAAAAAACCCCCAAAAAAGAAAAAAAACCCAAAAAAAAAGGGGCCCCCCCCGGGTTTTTTAAAAACCCCTTTTAAAAAGGGGGGGAAAACCCCAAAAAAGGGGGGGGGGGGGGTTTTAAGGTTTAAAAAAAAGAAAAAAAATTTTTTTAAAAAAAATTTAGTAAAAATTTTTAAAGGGGAAAAAAAAAAACCCGGAAAAAAAAAAATTTTTTTTTGGGGGGGGTTTTAAAAAAAATTAAAAAAAAAAGGGAAAAAGGGGTTTTTTAAAAAAACCTTTAAAAAAGGGGGTGGGGGGGGGGAAATTTTTTTTAAATTTGGGGCCCCCCTTTTTTGGGGGGAAAAAAAAAGGGAAAGGGGGGGGCCTTGGGGGGAAATTTTAAACCCCCAAAAAAAAAGGGGAATTTTCCCCCGGGGGTTTTATGTTTAAAAACCTTTTTAAAATTTGGGTTTGGGTTTTTTTAAAAATTTTTTTTTTTTTAAAAAAAAAAAAAAAAAGGGGAAAAAAGATCTTTTCCGGTGGAAAAATTCCCTAATTTTCACCAACCCCGGCGGGGAAAAGTCCCAAAAAACAACCTTGCCCCGGGCAAAATGGTTTTCAAAATTTTTTCCCCCCAATTTATCTCTTCCACCCCACGTCAGGATGTCATCTTTTTCCCCCCGTCAGGATGTTTATCTTCACCACACGTCCCGGATGTTTATCTTCACCACACGTCAGGATGTCATCTTTTTACCCACGTCAGGATGTCATCTCTTCCCACACGTCAGATGTTTATCTTTTTCCACCGTCAGGGTGTCATCTTTCCCCCAAAGTCAGGATGTCATCTTTTACCCACGTCAGGATTCATCTTCCCCCCGTCAGGAAAATTTATCTTTACCCCACGTCAGGATGTTTATCTTCACCACACGTCAGGGTGCCCTCTTTACCACACGTCGGGGTGTCATCCCCCCCCTTTCCCCCTTGGAATTATCTTTTGGCACATGGAAGTATCCTTTGATACAAAATGGGAATATTTTCCCAATCCAAAAACCCCTCAGGGTTTTTACTTTGCCCACCAAACGGGCAAAAAGGGTGCATTTTTAAAAATAAAACTAAAAAGGGGGAACACTTCACCCCCACGGTCAGGAGGGCCCCAAAACTTTCCCCCAAAGGTTTTGGAAAGTGACCCCCGGGCGGGTTCATTTACTTAAGGAAAGGAAAAGCATTGCCCTTCACCAACCAGTCAGGAAATTTACCCCAAACCCCACCCCCTCAAAAGTCCCCCCCACCCACACTTCCCAAAGGAATTGTCATCATTCTTCACCAAGGAAAGGGGCATCTCTTCCAGTCAAGTCACAATACACCCCCCGTAATTAATCATTTCACCAAAGTCGGATTTTCTCTGGATTTTTCCCCCTAAACCACAATCTTTACCAAAACCGTGGTTTCCATATCCCTTCCCTGGAAATTTTTTTCCCCTTCCTTAACCCTGGGTTTTCTTGGTTATTTTTCCCCACGCATTTACATCCCCGATTTTGGTTTTCCCTTTTCCCCCTCAATATATCCCCCCCTTTTTACCCCAAATCGGGTTCAATATCTACCCTGGGGGATTTCTTAACATACCCAAATTTTCATCCTTTCCCACGTTTTAGGATTTATTTCTTCAAACGGGGCCGGAATTACATAAACTTACCAACTAAAAAAAATTATTGGTTTAAAACAAATTAGGATTTTTTATTTTTTCTTTTAAAAGCCAAAGGGTTCTTGTTCTTTTTCACCACACGGGCAGGTTCAAATTTCTTCCAAACCCAAACCCGTTCAAAAATGTCATATTTTCACCCAATGGGATTATTGTCCCCCCAAAATTTTTAATTTCATTTTTCAAAACTGGATTCCTACTTCCCACCCTGGGGGGTCATTTTTAAAAACCAGGTCAATGTCCTCTTTGAAGTTGGAATTGGCCATTTTGTCTTACAAAAAAATGTCATTTTTCCCCACAGTCAGGAAAAGTCGACCCAAAAAGCCCCGTCAGGTTGGCACCCCCTTTTGATTTTTTCCCTTTTTCAAACTTCGGATTGTCAACCCTCCTTTTACCCAGGTTTTTAATTCCCTGTCCCTTAAGTTTTAGGAGTCATTGGCTTTTTCAAACCTTTTGGGGTATTTCACCCAAAAAATTATTACCAAATTTCCCCAAACAAGGAAAAAAGTAAATTGTCTTAACCCCAAAACCCTCGGATTCATTTCTTTATGCTTTTAAGATGGTCAAATTTTCCTTCGGTTAGGATTCCCTAAAATTTACCCAAATTGGGGGAATTAAATCATTGTTTTTCCCTTACCGTTTAAAAGGATTCATTTTTTCTTTTTCCCCCACCGTTTAGGAAAAAAAGGTTTCCAAATTTTTAATTTTTTTCACCAAACCCAAAAAGTTTTAGGGGGGTTTTTTATTGGTTTTTTTTTTAAACCCCACGTTCCCCCGGATGTCTTTTTCTTCCCCCAAATTTTTTAAATTTTTAAATTTCTTACCCAGTCAAAGGGATTGGTTCCCCTCATCTTTCACCCGTCCGGATTTTCCAAAATCTTAACCACCGTCCCAAATCATTTTTATCCTAAAAAACCCTTTTGGATTTTTTTTGCCTTTCCCAAATCCCGGTTTCATTTCCCCTCCTTTCCCAACCCTTTTTTACCCCTATACCTTTTTGGGAAAAATTTTTAAACACCCTTTTTACATTTTGTTGATCCCTTTTTATTGGAAAAAAATTTTCCGCCCAGAATAGGGTTTAAAAACAAGGCAACCAAAACCCCCAACCCACCCCAAATTTGTTGGAACTTGATAAAACCTACCCTGGGCGGTTAATTTAGTTTCCGGGGAACCTAATTTTTGTGTTTTTATTTTTCCCCCCCTTTTTTTCAAAATTTTAATTGGATTTTTTTCCAAAAAAATAACAATTTACCCTTTGGCTTAAAATTTTTAAAAAAATTTAAGTTCAAAAATACAATAAAAAATTTTTAAAAAATTTTAAAAATTAAAATTAAAAAAAATTTTTGTTTATATTCATAACTAAAGAGACTAAAGTTACTGAAGCAAACTTAATAAACAATACGTTTCCCGAATGCCAGGGTGTTGCGAGTCATTTTTATTCTGATAAAGATTGCAAAGAAAAACCCGTAAGTGCTTTATGATAATCTATGTAACTGTATTTGTGTATACCTGAATAAAATTCTTACTTTCCCCTTTAGCAGTTCTTCAGTACACGGAGAAGTGCTTGAAGGGGGAAAACCAGCTCATTTTCAACCCCCAATCTACTTGTTGTTTTTGTTTTTAAATTTTCAACAGAATTGAAAAAATCTGACTCAAAGATATGCCCACACTAATGAAGCAGTGCCTGGATGGCTCTTTCCCCAACCTTTGGGGGGAAACCCATCAAGGGCCAAAAATTTTGTGATATTTTTCATCGAATATATCTTTTTTAATTAGTCTTCAGCTGCAGGGAAAATTTATCTTGACAATCATCAGGAACTTTTTTAAATGACAATTTAAATGGGTTTCCTTAAAACCAATCATCCGGGGTTTAGGAAAATAGGGCTAAATTCATTTTCCAGTCTGTCAAATGCTGCAAAATTTCATTTTTTTGGGGAAAATTTTGGAAGCACTTGGTCTTCAATCCCTGAAATATAAAAATTTCCCCCCCCGGGGGTTATCCCTGGTTGAGAACCCCCTTTATCCCCCAAATTTTTTCCCAAACCAAATAATTCATGACCCAAAAAAAATACCTTGGGAAACGGGTGGCTAAAGAATGGACACTTTTTTTGGATGAAGAAGGCCATCCCAACACGACACCCCGGGAACAAACCCAAGAATTATCCTTCCTTCAACAATGTTGCAAGTAAAATGTCCCTTCACGAATTAAAAAACAACATTAGTTGACTACTGGGGCTCCCACAACCACTGAAGGGGGCCCCCTACTTACCACAGTTTCTAACAGCTGGGGTCTACACGATCCCAACAAGACAAGAAAAAATTCTTCATGGGGAAATCCCACCGTTTTCGTTAAAAAAAGACGATATGAAAAAAGTGATCCCAGAAACACTAAGGAACACCAGGTGGGATGGACCGGTGCACGGAACACCAGGTGCGATGGACCGGTGCACGACACCAGGTGCGATGGACCGGTGCGGAACACCAGGTGCGATGGACCGGTGCACGGAACACCAGGTGCGATGGACCGGTGCACGGAACACCAGGTGCGATGGACCGGTGCACGGAACACCAGGTGCGATGGACCGGCACGGAACACCAGTGCGATGGACCGGTCGGAACCAGGCGATGGACCGGTGCACGGAACACCAGGTGCGATGGACCGGTGCACGGAACACCAGGTGCGATGGATCGGTGAACCGATCTCAGAAGCTACTCTAAGAAGTTTATTCAGGTATACACAAATACAGTTACATAGATTATTATACATAGCAACACATATGTAGACATGTATCGGATGTGAAAATTTAGATATCCGCGGATACGGATGTGTATGAGGATGTCTTACTTATTTTGCGGATGCGGATGTAAGAAATTGTACGGATGGGGATGGGGTTATCCTAGGGAACCCAGGATAACCCAAGAAAGTCATCATTACCACTACACTACACACATGATAAACAAACATGACCTCACCCACCACCAGCTACGACCCTCACATGACTGAGAGGAAGTAGTGTCTGTGCTGGCTCTTACTACACGATGCTTCCGAATCAAACTTTCTACCTCACATATTTGTACAACCAACTTTATAATCAGCCAAGATATTTCGGTCACTTAATTTCACTGTTATTTATGTATCTTTAATGACTAAGTCCAAGCTGGGTCCCAGGACCCACATTTTTCAATACAATGTCCTAATATGTGTGTGTGTGTATATATATAGTATATAAATATATATATATATATATATATATATATATATATATATATATATATATATATATGTCGTGCCGAATAGGTAAAAATTTTGGGCAATTAGAAAGAACTCATTTAAAATTAAAATCCTTTTTTAAAAATTTTTTCAACTTTTTAAAATTTTTTAAAAAGTTAATATAAAAAAAAAAAATTTTTCCAAAAAAAAACCTTAAAAACTTACCTAATCTTTTATAACAAAATTTAATTTAGCCTAATCACACTAAATATATTTTAAATAAGTTAACAATAATTTAATAAAAACAAAAAATTTAAATATATTTTTTTTTAGGTTCAAAATAATTTTTCAAAAAATTTTTGCATACACAAATTTTCTTCCTTATTCGGCAAAAGAGCGTTGCTATTTGCCAAAATCACAAGTTTTACCTATTCGGCCAACATATATATATATATATATATATATATATATATATATATATTATATATATATATAATATATATATATATATAAAAATAT
>WNWK01051610.1:0-12434 GCA_009830355.1 Cherax destructor
AAGCAAAATAAGTCCCCAGGACCCGACGAGTTGTTTTCCAGGGTACTTAAAGAATGCAAGATGGAACTTAGTCAGCCATTAACGAATGTGTTTAACACGTCCATCCTAACTGGTGTTGTGCCAGAGATGTGGAAGATAGCTAATGTAGTTCCTATATTCAAATCAGGGGATAAGTCCAGTCCATCAAATTACCGTCCAATAAGCCTCACGTCTATAGTAGGCAAATTATTAGAATCAATTATAGCTGATATTATCAGAAGTCACCTTGAAGAACATAATTTGATTAATGAATCTCAGCATGGGTTTACGAGAGTCGTTCCTGCCTGACAAATTTACTGACTTTTTTCAATAAAACATTTGAGGCAGTAGACAGTGATAAAGAATATGATATAGTTTACTTGGATTTCAGTAAGGCCTTCGATAGAGTACCTCACAAGAGACTCTTAAGAAAGGTGGCAGCTCATGGTATAGGAGGTAAAGTTCTAGCATGGATAGAGGCATGGCTTACCAATAGAAAGCAGAGAGTTTCCATTAATGGGGTCAAATCTGAATGGGGATTTGTCACCAGTGGCGTTCCACAAGGATCAGTTTTGGGCCCATTGTTGTTCATAATTTACATAAATGACCTTGATGAAGGAATTGCAAGTGACATGAGTAAATTTGCTGATGATACAAAAATAGGCCGTATAATTCATTCTGAGGAGGATACCAATGAACTCCAGGAGGATTTGGATAAATTAATGTCTTGGTCTGAAAAGTGGCAGATGAAGTTCAATGTGGACAAGTGTAAGGTGCTAGTCGTTGGTAATGAAAATATCCCTCGAATTTATAAACTAGGTGAAGTTGAGCTTGATCATACAGAATGTGAAAAAGACTTGGGAGTCATGGTAGCAGAAATCTAAAGCCAAGACAACAGTGCCTAAGTGTGCGCAATAAGGCTAACAGATTACTAGGATTTATTTCAAGAAGTATAAGCAACAGAAGTCCAAAAGTTATTTTACAGCTCTATACATCACTAGTGAGACCTCATTTGGATTATGCAGCTCAGTTTTGGTCTCCTTACTACAGGATGGATATAGATTCATTGGAGAACATACAAAGAAGAATGACTAAAATGATTTACAGTATAAGAAATCTCCCGTATGAAGATAGACTTAGAGCATTGAATCTCCACTCTCTGGAGAGACGTAGAATGAGGGAGATATCATCGAGGTGTACAAGTGGATGATGGGCATAAACAAAGGAGATATTAATAAAATACTGAGGATATCGAACCAAGTAAGAACGAGAAATAACGGATTTAAATTGGATAAATTTAGATTTAGAAAGGACATAGGCAAGTACTGGTTTTCGAACAGAGTTGTAGATGCGTGGAACAATCTTCCGAGTAGGGTGATAGAGGCTAGGACCTTGGGTGGCTTTAAAAAGAGTTTGGACAAATATATGAGTGGGAGGGGCTGGGTTTGATTAGTGTCGTGAGTACAGGAGTAAATTCTTAGGTAGTGGTGGTTTTGATAAGGACCTGCCTTGTATGGGCCAGTAGGCCTTCTGCAGTGTTCCTCCATTCTTATGTTCTTATAAAGCCCACTGCGTGGGCGAAACGTTGTCAATAAAGGATCACATTATACTGCTTATGTGTTTATTTTTTTATTTTACTTTGTTGACTTCGTTGTATCGCATATGATTTGTTTGAAAAATTAAAACTCCATCTTTCTATTTATTCCTTGAGCATGCAAATTGTGTACTAAATACACAGTGATAACGCTTGTTAAAGACTTCAGAATCGGTGTATACTACATCATTCCAAGACAATGTCCAGCAATTGCGAGAGGCAGGATCTGTTTACTCTAACCCATTTTGCTCTGGGTCGCACAATTGTTATGACTCGGAGCAAATGTTAAGTAAGTCTGCCTCGTAAAACGCTTTAAATGATTTTGATGTGGGACATCAGTACTATTGGACTATTTTTTATTATTATTTTGTTTTTTGTTTTTCAATTGCCTTGCTACCCTCTTTGAGGAGTGGGGTAATATCAGTGGTTTTTAATGGGTGATTATTCCTGTGTCCATGCTGTCTCCAGAGCATATTTAAGACTATGATAATTTTTTATTTATTTTTTAATATGGAATTCCACGAGTGTGGACCTGAGGCAGTGTGTCTTCTTCAGTCTAGTAGGATTAGGGCAAACATTTTGAGATGCTGGAAAAGTTTTAGATCTCATTCATGTAAACTTTAACAAAGATTCATGTTGTAGCTTGTGTTTTCCTCATTTATTTGTTGTGATCAGTGTAACTAATACTATCTTCCCAATATATTCAGTAACATCATGATTTATTTGATCCCAGTTAATATATTTGTTGTTGTTGAGTACACCACTATGACTGTGTTTTGCTAATTTCATATTTCATATGATTTCATGTGCGCCTCCAAATATGAAGCGGAGTCTAGTTTAAAGTTGTTTTATATAATAGTTGTGCAAGTTTTCCTGGTACTGCTCTTTTATTTTTAGAATTGGAGATTTTAGTGAGTAGTTTGTTTTCACAGCTTCTTGGCTGGATCTCGCTCTCATTCCACGACTTTCATCCTGGAATTTAGTTAACGACCTGTGCTTCTTGGCATATTCATTGGATCAGTATTATACTTTGTAACAAACTCCAATAAATCAAGAGTACATGTTTATGCCTTGCTCAGCCCTAGAGTGGCAGGCAAGCTGAGAACGGCACTACCAGCCTGAGAGTGTCATACTAGGCTGACCCAGGACACCTCGTTGATGACGACACTACCAGCCTGAGAGTGTCATACTAGGCTGACCCAGGACACCTCGTTAGTGACGGCACTACCAGCCTGAGTGTCATATTAGGCTGACCCAGGACACCTCGTTAGTGACGGCACTACCAGCCTGAGTGTCATACTAGGCTGACCCAGGACACCTCGTTAGTGACGGCACTACCAGCCTGAGAGTGTCATACTAGGCTGACCCAGGACACCTCGTTAGTGACGGCACTACCAGCCTGAGTGTGTCATACTAGGCTGACCCAGGACACCTCGTTAGTGACGGCACTACCATCCTGAGAGTGTCATACTAGGTGTTGTAGAGGTCTGAACAAAGCTTAGACCTCTACAACACAATTGTCCTCAAAGATTTGTTAAGTTATACCATGAATTAAGGAAAGATCCTGGACTTCACCTTACGAAACAGACAAAGCAAATGCGATAGTAATTATGGACAAGGTAGATTATAGTGGGAAAATGAACATGTTGTTACGTGCCCCTTAAACAATGACCAACCATTCTTGGTTATATTTTTTTATTATCCAGCAATAGGGAAAGTCTTCGATTTTTTTGTGTGAATTCAAAATGGAGGGCAAGTGTAACATAGATGAGGTCTGATGATGTGAATAATGAACAGGAGAAATGTTTTAGTGCCTGGAATGTCTACATTGCTTATTTTGGACTTTTAAAATGGAATTTTGGGGCTTCCGACAGTGAAGGGGTTAATCTTGATGTTTGCGTTTGTATTTATTTTAATATTTTATTGCTTTCAATTTTCTAGTCATCTTTGTATTGTAATGCAGCAATAATATTTGATTACCAAATTAGGGCCGAAGTTTTTAGTGAATGATGAGGTTTATTTGCAGTCTGCCTCTGCTACGTTGTTGTGATGAAAAATATATTTTTACCCAGTTTTCCTACATGTGGCAGTAAATCTCACTTGGAATATTGCTCAGTGTTGACGGCCCCGTTCAGGGTACGAGAAATATCAGAGCTGGAACAGATACAGAGATCGTTTTAGGTGCTCACTTAGAGCCATTTAAATTACTGGGAACGCCTTGAAGTTCTAAATTTGTACTCGATAGAGCGGAGGAGAGAGAGAGAGAGAGAGATACATGATAATATATATCTGGAAAGTACTCTAGGGCCTGGTTCCAAATCCGCACTCAGCCATAACATACTGGAGTAAGAGAGAGATGGGAAGAAGTATACCCAGTGAAAAGCAGGGGTGCAGTGGGCACAATAAAGGAGCACTGTATCAATGTCCGTGGTCCCAGACTATTCAACATCTTACATGAAGACATCAGAAATAATCCTCGGGTAAGTGTAGAAATCTTCAAAAGGAAACTGCGCAAGTATTTGCACCCCTGGCTGTCTTCAAGAGGGAGCTGGAAAGGCACCTAAAGTCAGTACCTGACCAGCCAGACTGTGGTTCGTACGTTGGACTACGTGCGGCCAGCAGTAACAGCCTGGTAGATCAGGCCCTGATCCACCGGGAAGCCTGGTCAAGGACTGGGCCGCGGAGGCGTTGACCCCCGGAACTCCCTCCAGGTAGACCTGGAGGGAGTTCCGGGAGTCAAATCAGCCAAGCTGTGATGGATATATGGGTCAGCGGGCCACCAGCAGGAACAACCTGGTTGACCAGGCACGCACCTGACGAACCTGGCCCTAGGCCGGACTTCGGAAGTAGAAAAACCCTCGAAACTCATGAAAGGTAGAGGTATTTATAAAACGCATCCTGTCTGGTGGAATATGACGGGGAAATAATGCTAACTTTTGTTCCGACTATGTAACTCTCATATAGAATACGGCAGCAGAACATTGTTCATGTATCTAGTTTTAATAAATAAATAAAAACAAGCCCAGCGTTGCATCATCAATGATGGCAAGGTCGCTCTCTCGCCTGCCAGCCCAGAGCCAGGCTGTAACGCCACATGCCATTGGTGATCTGTGGGTGGGGGGATACACGCACTTGGTGGCCAGCCAGTCAGATTTCACCACTCATAAGGCAGGTGGTGATGTTTACCAGGAGGGCAAAGTGTTGTATTGGTACGTCATGGCGAGGGGCAGGAGGGGGGAGGGCAGCTTGTTTTGAAGACTGGTTGAAGGCGGTAATGTGGGAAGACGGGGGGGGGGGGTGCTTTTGGTCGATTAGGAGTGATTTGTGGTTATTGATGATTGTATGATAGTCGTATTACCCAGGTTAGTTTGATCTGTGGTTATTCATAGTGGTAGTCCCCCAGGTGATCTTGATTTGTGGTTATTGATGGTAGTGGTATAATGAAGGCGGAGAATGAGAACTTTCAAAGCAAGAGAAATTATACCAATGATAATAATATTCAAATCACTTATGGTTTCATTTGTAGTATTACCTTTGATACCTTTGATATACCTTTGAAGAGTTTCGAGAGTATCTACTCTCTGAGCCCGGCCATGGGTCAGGCTCGTCTGGTGCTTGCCTGGTCAACCAGGCTCTTGCTGCTGGAGGCCCGCTGCCCCACATATCCATAACAGCCTGGTTGATCTGGCACCTGGTGAAGATACTTGTCCAGTTTTCTCTTGAAGGCTTCTACACTGGTTCCAGCCGTGTTTCTGATATCTTCTGGTAAGATGTTGAATAGTCTGGGACCCCGGATGTTAATACAGTGCTCCCGTATTGTCCCCACCGCACCCCTGCTCCTCACTGGGTTTATTTTACACTTCCTCCCATATCTCTTACTCCAGTATGTTATGGCAGTGTGCAGATTTGGGACCAGACCCTCAAGTACTTTCCAGGTATATATTATCATGTATCTCTCTCTCCTCCGCTCCAACGAGTACATGTTCAAGACTTGAAGGCGTTCCCAATAATTTAGATGTTTCAATGGCTTAATGTGAGCCGTAAACGATCTCTGAATTTGTTCTAGCTCTGATATTATTCCTGCCCTGAACGGGGCCGTCAGCACTGAGCAGTATTCTAAGTGAGGGAGCACTAGCGAGTTGAAGAGTGTCACCATGTTACAATACACAAATAACCCGGACATAGGAGAGAGAGGAGCTTACCACGACGTTTCGGTCCGACTTGGACCATTTACAAAGTGTAACTTTATAAATGGTTCAAGACGGACCGAAACGTCGTGGTAAGCTCCTCTCTCTCCTGTGTGTAGGTTATTTGTGTGTTGTTCCAGTCACGGTATTGTGCCTTTTTGTTATTTATTAATAGTGTTCTGTGGTCACATCGTTCATGCCAGGAGACAGATCAGAGCTGGAGGATGTAAACATAGTTCACCTCCCGCATAATCAGTAATGCATTTCAACTAATTAAATGCATTGCTGATTATGCGGGCAATAAACGATCTCTACATCTTCCAGCTCTGATATCTCAACTGCCATGAACAATGTGAACACAGAACACTATATGTATATATACTCTTTTATATATATATAATATAGAGAAGTACCACCTCTAGAACTGGACTGGGGGCCCTCATCCTCAGAGAAGAAAATATACACTTCAAGGTAAACCGAAGGCTCGCCCCTCAGCTGTTTGATTATTTTACCACGAACGAGTGGTATTGATCAATAACAACACTTCACTAGCCAGGGTTCGAACCCATGTTGTACTGGCCCGTCATTGTGAGCGAGAACCACATGACGCCTTAAACCACAGGACTACCCAATCCTACAAGAACCAAGCACCCAGCGACGCTAGGTGTTACTCTTGTTCCGAGGACATACGGTAGTGTGGCAGCTTTCAAGCTAATTTCATTCTCATCCCTGTTTGGTGTACTAGCCTACGAGCAGCATATATATATTATTGTAACCACGAACGAGTGGCTAGTGCAGTGTTGTTTTATTGATATATATATATTATATTATTGTGTGTGTGTGCATGCAGAACAAGCCACATGGGGATTGAAATCGTTAGCTCTAGATCTTTTGCACTCGTGCGTCGTCAGGAGCTATGCAATGTTGCAATACTAGCAGCAGATAGGAGGAGAAATTTTCTGAGTGTATCAGCAGAGGCCCATGTTACTGTGTGACATGGGCCGCTGCTGACACAATCCTGCCGTGCCTCAGAAAAATTTTCCTGTCTGTTGCTAGTATTGCAGCATTGAATAACTCTTGACGCACGAGAATACGAAAGGTCCGGAGCTAAAAATTTCAATACCCATGCGGATTGTTCTGCTTATATATTTGTGTATGTGTGCATGCAATAATCGCAATTAAACAATAACAAATGCAAAACCACAGGGGAAACTTGAATGATAGCTCTAGGCCTTTCTTGTTGCAGAAAAGTTTTTCAAGAGCTTGCAGTAGTGCAAAGGGATTGAGAGTGGCCCTGGTAGGTGTTCCATGAGGAGGTTCACGAGGGACAAGGCGGCGTAGAGTGGGCGGCGGACAGGACAAAGCAAGTGCCTGACTGCTTAAGGCTAGATGCCAAATGTTCAAGAAAATACTTAAAGAACCAGTAGAAAAATACGGCCAATAAGCATTGTTTGCGTAGTAACAAACAAGGGAATATACCGTTTATTGCGTGTCAGGTATCAGGACAGAAGATAGAACCATCAAGTTTCTATACATTTCGTTATAAAGGAACACAAACTCTG
Source organism: Cherax destructor (assembly GCA_009830355.1). NCBI lineage: Eukaryota > Metazoa > Arthropoda > Malacostraca > Decapoda > Parastacidae > Cherax > Cherax destructor. The sequence goes on from WNWK01051610.1 coordinate 7,362, forward strand.
TTGTTTGTAGCAATGTGTTTATAAGTTTTGAGAATTTTCGTAACGAATTAGCCACCTAAATCAGATGTACCTAACAGAATTTTTTTAATTTTAGTTTTAAAAACTATTATTTTCTAGTCTGAGTATATTTATATTTAATTTAAATTTTGAGGAAAAAGTTATTTATTGTTATGTAATCTTTCACAGTTATTGAAATTTCTCCTTATGAGATGCACGCCGCCTATGTGACTGAAATATTTATCTACATGTACTCACACATCCATCACAGCTTGGTTAATCTGGCACCTGGTGAAGGTACTTGTCCAGTTTCTTCTTGAAGACTTCTACACTTGTCCCAGCAGTGTTTCTGATATCTGTTGGTAAAATGCTGAATTGTCGGGCCACGAACGTTGATAAAGTGTTCCCTTATTGTGCCCACGGCGCCCCTGTTTTTCCACTTCAATATCTCTGTCTAGTATGTTATGGCAGTGTGCAGATTTGGGACAAGACCCTCAAGCACTTTCCAGTTATATATTATCGTGTATCTCTCATCCACTCCACTAAATACGTATTTAAGACTTTAAAGCATTCCCAGTAATTTAAATACATTATTGGCACTATGCTGGCCGTAAACGATGTCTGTATCTGTTCCATCTCTGAAATCAATCCTGGCCTGAATGGGGCCGTCAGCACTGCCGAATATTCCAAATGAAAGAGCACAAACGATTTGAAAAGTGTCATCACTGGCACTATAAATTATACAAAACTGTGCTGGGTGTTTTTATCTATGTCTGTTATGAGGATAAGACACATAAGATGTACGATTTTAGAGCTACTGGTCTGTAATTTTTGGCTAGTGCTCTATTTCCTCTATTATGTAAAGAAGTTATGTCTGCACTCTTTAAGGTCTCTGGTATTTTACCTAGATCTAAATCCTTTTTCCAGAGAATACTGAGGGCTTGTGCTAGTGGTACTCTGCACTTTTTTATAAATAAGAAATTCCATGAATCTGGTCCAGGTGCTGAGTGAGCTGGTGTGTTAGTCTGCGGGATTTTTACACGGACTGTAAAAGGTTTAGACATTCTTCAGCCTCCCTTCATTTAGTGGGTTACTGAATACCCACTCATATTGATCTTTTAGAATTTCGCTCATATCCCGTTCATCGTCAGTATATGAACCTGCTCTTATGACACCCTTCACATGCTACTATAACACCCATCACCTGCTACTATAACACCCATCAGTTGCTATTATAACACCTATCACCTGCTATTATAACACCCATCACATGCTACTATAACACCCATCACCTGCTACTATGACACCTATCACCTCTTATTAAGGGTCCAATTCTACAGGTAATTCTTAACTTGGATTTTGCACATACAGAAATATTTGAGGTTTCTTGCAATATCCTGGACGGCTTTCTGTTCCCTTAGTGCTTCTTCTGTTTTGTACGACAGTTTAAGTTTTTGTTATATCTGTAATCTCTTGGTTAAGATTATCTTTCCTTAACTGTGGCATATTTGCGTTAAGCAATTCAGTGACCTCTTTTTCTTGTGTACAGTCTTTACGCTCTCTTTCTATATCTGCTCTTCTAGGTTTCCTCAGTGGTATTTATTTACATGTATGCTTTCGTGCTCAGTTTTTCCAGGCCTCATGACTGTTTCCCAGGATATGTCTGATAGTTCTTAGTTAATTTTGTCTCATTCAGTTCAACCAAACGTTCACTAAGTTCTTCGTTACATTCCATTAAAACCCTTGCTAAGGGCCCGGGGATTTCTGGATGGAAGTACCAGCATTTCTTTTCAAAGTGACACTGACACTTCCTTATGTCTGAACATTTTCTGGTGTGTTAATACCAGCATTTTCTCCCATATAACCACATTCCTTTAGCACAGTACTTGCAGATGTCCTGACAGCCTACGTTTACTAAGTTACTCATTCTGGCTTTCTGAGAAGTGATCTGGTTTCTCTTGTTTGCCCTAACCTGAGCATACTTCTTTTCCTGCTATTGTATTTTTCTCATTCTATTGTATTCTTATTTCCGTCTCCTTTTTCCATGTCGTGAGTATGTCTCCATCCTTACCACAGCTCCGTGTTCCCTATCTTTATCTTCCCAATTTTTGTATATTCATGGCAACCTCCTCGGGAAATTTCTTACATTTTCTAGATTTTCGACTTTCAATACTTCCTTATTCTTATAAGTGGTGTGTTTATGTAGTGTAAGTGGTGTGTTTATGTAGTGTAAGTGGTGTGTTTATGTAGTGTATGTGGTGTGTTTATGTAGTGTAAGTGGTGTGTTTATGTAGTGTAAGTGGTGTGTTTATGTAGTGCAAGTGGTGTGTTTATGTAGTGTATGTGGTGTGTTTATGTAGTGTAAGTGGTGTGTTTATGTAGTGTAAGTGGTGTGTTTATGTAGTGTAAGTGGTGTGTTTATGTAGTGTAAGTGGTGTGTTTATGTAGTGTAAGTGGTGTGTTTATGTAGTGTAAGTGGTGTGTTTATGTAGTGTAAGTGGTGTGTTTATGTAGTGTATGTGGTGTGTTTATGTAGTGTATGTGGTGTGTTTATGTAGTGTATGTGGTGTGTTTATGTAGTGTATGTGGTGTGTTTATGTAGTGTATGTGGTGTGTTTATGTAGTGTAAGTGGTGTGTTTATGTAGTGTAAGTGGTGTGTTTATGTAGTGTAAGTGGTGTCATGTGGTGTGTTTATGTAGTGTATGTGGTGTGTTTATGTAGTGTAAGTGGTGTCATGTGGTGTGTTTATGTAGTGTAAGTGGTGTCATGTGGTGTGTTTATGTAGTGTAAGTGGTGTGTTTATGTAGTGTAAGTGGTGTGTTTATGTAGTGTATGTGGTGTGTTTATGTAGTGTAAGTGGTGTGTTTATGTAGTGTATGTGGTGTGATTATGTAGTGTAAGTGGTGTCATGTGGTGTGTTTATGTAGTGTATGTGGTGTGTTTATGTGGTGTGTTGTATGTGGTGTAGTGTGTATGTGGTGTGTTTATGTAGTGTAAGTGGTGTGTTTATGTAGTGTAAGTGGTGTGTTTATGTAGTGTATGTGGTGTGTTTATGTAGTGTATGTGGTGTGTTTATGTAGTGTATGTGGTGTGTTTATGTAGTGTAGTGGTGTGTTTATGTAGTGTATGTGTGTGTGTGTTGTATGTATGTGTAAGTGGTGTGTTTATGTAGTGTAATGGTGTGTTATTGTGTGGTGTGTATGTAGTGTAGTGGTGTGTTTATGTAGTGTAATGTGGTGTGTTTATGTAGTGTATGTGGTGTGTTTATGTAGTGTATGTGGTGTGTTTATGTAGTGTAAGTGGTGTATGTGGTGTGTTTATGTAGTGTAGTGGTGTATGTGGTGTGTTTATGTAGTGTATGTGGTGTGTTTATGTAGTGTATGTGGTGTGTTTTATGTATGGTGTGTTATGTAGTGGTGTGTTTATGTAGTGTAAGTGTGTGTATGTGGTGTGTTTATGTAGTGTAAGTGGTGTGTTTATGTAGTGTATGTGGTGTGTTTGTATTGTGGTGTATGTGGTGTGTTTATGTAGTGTATGTGGTGTGTTTATGTAGTGTAGTGGTGTGTTTATGTAGTGTAAGTGGTGTGTTTATGTAGTGTAAGTGGTGTGTTTATGTAGTGTAGTGGTGTGTTATGTAGTGTACGTGGTGTCATGTGGTGTGTTATGTAGTATATGTGGTGTGTTTATGTAGTGTAGTGGTGTGTTTATGTAGTGTATGTGGTGTGTTTATGTAGTGTATGTGGTGTGTTTATGTGGTATTGTGTATAGTGTAGTGGTGTCATGTGGTGTGTATGTAGTATATATGGTGTGTTTATGTAGTGTAAGTGGTGTGTTTATGTAGTGTATGTGGTGTGTTTATGTAGTGTATGTGGTGTGTTTATGTAGTGTATGTGGTGTGTTTATGTAGTGTAATGGTGTGTTTATGTAGTGTAAGTGGTGTGTGTTTATGTAGTGTATGTGGTGTGTTTATGTAGTTATGTGGTGTGTTTATGTAGTGTATGTGGTGTGTTTATGTGTGTAGTGGTGTGTTTATGTAGTGTAATGGTGTATGTGGTGTGTATGTAGTATATATGGTGTGTTTATGTAGTATATGTGGTGTGTTTATGTTGTGTATGTGGTGTGTTCATGTGGTGTATGTGGTGTGTATGTAGTGTATATGGTGTGTTTATGTAGTATATGTGGTGTGTTTATGTAGTGTATGTGGTGTGTTTATGTAGTGTATGTGGTGTGTTTATGTAGTGTATGTGGTGTGTTTATGTAGTGTATGTGGTGTCATGTGGTGTGTATGTAGTATATATGGTGTGTTTATGTAGTATATGTGGTGTGTTTATGTTGTGTATGTGGTGTGTTCATGTGGTGTATGTGGTGTCATGTGGTGTGTATGTAGTGTATATGGTGTGTTTATGTAGTATATGTGGTGTGTTTATGTTGTGTATGTGGTGTGTTCATGTGGTGTATGTGGTGTGTCATGTAGTGTATGTGGTGTGTCATGTAGTGTATGTGGTGTGTCATGTAGTGTATGTGGTGTCATTTGGTGTGTCATGTAGTGTAGTGTTTGTCATGTAGTGTATGTGGTGTCATGTGTATGTGGTGTCATTGTATGTGGTGTCATGTGTATGTGGTGTGTCATGTGTAGTGGGGAATGGGTAGTGTCATGTGCCACACAAAATGTCTTCAATGGGTAGAATTTTTACCGTAATTTGAAAAAAGAGAATAAACATCTTAGTATGAAAGGCAGTGCCATCACTAAGCTGAGTGGGAGAGATGAGAGGGACGTGCAGTGCCATCACTAAGCTGAGTGGGAGAGATGAGAGGGACGTGCAGTGCCATCACTAAGCTGAGTGGGAGAGAGAGAGAGGGACGTGCAGTGCGATCACTAAGCTGAGTGGGAGAGATGAGAGGGACGTGCAGTGCGATCACTAAGCTGAGTGGGAGAGAGAGAGGGACGTGCAGTGCGATCACTAAGCTGAGTGGGAGAGAGGAGAGGGACGTGCAGTGCGATCACTAAGCTGAGTGGGAGAGAGAGGAGAGGGACGTGCAGTGCGATCACTAAGCTGAGTGGGAGAGATGAGAGG
>WNWK01051611.1:0-12434 GCA_009830355.1 Cherax destructor
ATATCAACTACTATAGTAATATATCAACTACTATAGTAATATATCAACTACTATAGTGAAAACCGAAGTTTCAGTTGAATGATTTCTCTCTTCTTCTTCTTCATGGTGAAGATTGTTGTCCCGAGGGTCGAGACGCCTGACATCTGCTCACATTTATTGACATTAGTTCTGATTGCAGTTTGCAACTCTTCGAAAAAGTGGATGTGAGGGACACTTAACTTATGTTGTATACACACCAGTTCCTTGTATACCCACCTAGTGACGTCTATGTATATTATACCCACCTAGTGACGCCCATGTATGTTATACCCACCTAGTGACGCCCATGTATGTTATACCACCTAGTGACGCCCATGTATGTTATACCCACCTAGTGACGCCTTTACCATAGTAATGTTATACCCACTGGGAGTGTAGCTCGGTGTATTCTTAATGCTTGATCTACACCTAAAATACATTATCAGTTAGTTAACATTAACTGAGGCTTTATGTTCATAGGTATAATTTATAAGTGTCAGTACACTAATAACAGCGTTGAAGAGTCGTTAATTAATTTTATTTATTATAAAATAGAAATATTTTCTAATTCTTTACATAAAGAGAGTTTTTGCCTCAGAATTCTAGGGCTCTTGATCCTTGATCCAAGGAACTGGACTTATCCTCCTTTTCCTTGGATCTAACTTCAATGCCTCCCTTTCCCCCAGATGCTATATGACCCATTCGGGCTTAGCATTAAAATATATAAGAGTAGTGAGGGACAAGGGAAGGAGAGTTTCTCCGGCGCCCCACCAGAGGTCCTGTGTTGAGGTATTTAACTTTAGTCAGTGTTTAAATACCTGTGTGGCGCTTGGTGCTGTTGTCAACAATATATGCTCACCTATTTGTGGGTGTGGGGGTCGAGTTCTGGCTTCTTACCATGCATTTTAAGTAGTAGTGAATTTCTTCATTCATAATGGCTACCTTCACTACTCTTTCATCCAGGTTATTCCACTTCCTGTCTACGCTGAGCTGAGTCAAATATATTTCCTGACATTCTTCTAACTCATCTAGGTTTTAAATTTTCAACCGTTTTCTCGTATGTTCGTTTCCTGTCTTTTGAACAGACTATTGTTTTCATTCCTTATGAAGTCCTTCGAGTATTTTGTATGTCGTTATCATTGCTGTCCTGATCTTTGTATCTTATAATGTCGTAAGGCTCATTTATTTTAGTCTCTACTTATAGCTCTTCTTTAGTTCCAAGACTAAATTCTCGTTTCAAGCCTCTACATTTTCTCCAATTTCTTGACATAGTCTGTCAGGTGTGGGTTCCACACTGGTGATGCGGACTCCAAGAAGTATCAGACATAAGCCGTATGTGGAGCCATTAATGATTCTTGAGATTCATGAGAAAAATTATATCATTATGGGGATGCTCGTGGTACAGTGTTGAGGTAGAGCTGCTGGCCTGTGTTTTGACTTGCTGGCTTCCAACCTCCCGGCAACTTTCAAATATATATGTCGTGCCGAATAGGTAAAATTTGCTATTTTGGCTTAAATAGCAAATCTCTTCTTGCCGAATAAGTCATGCGAAAATTTGTGTATGCAATAATTTCGCAAAAAACATTCTGAGTGTAACGAAAAAAAATATATTTTATTGTGTTTGTTTGCTATTAAATTATTTTAAACTTATTTAAAATATATTTAGTTGGATTAGGCTAAATTAAATTGCGCTTGTTATAATAATTTTAGGTAAGTTTTCTAAGAGTCTTTTGGTACAAAATTATTAATTTCTTTATTAACATAAATGAAAAAAAACTATATCTTTAAACGTATAAGAGAAAATTTTAAGTGAATAAAGAGGAAGATGGACGGGGATTTGAACCATGGTGCTGGGATTGGCAGGTCCAGTACATTACCACTCAGCTACGGACCTACCAATAGCAAGGTCCAACACAGCATTACTGTGTATTCTATTGCGTGTTAGGAATACGAATTTAAATATTTTATTTTATTTATGCATTTCCTCACAAAAACTCTAGATATATCGTTCAGCCAGTGAATGTTTTGTTGGCGGGTTTGTCTGAACGAAACTCAAGGAATCATATTGTAAGTCACTGAAACTGTTCTGAGAATTTTCCATTAAGCATCGAGTGTTTTAAAATGTTTACCTCTGACGCCAAGAGAACGTTGAGGTGTGGGTACTTTACCACGTTGTTTGATGGTGATGTGAAGAGTTCGTGATCCAATGAACTGGAGTTACCTTCCTCTTCCTCTGAAAAACACAACTGATTAGATACGGCGCTGTATGATCCCTACGGGTTTAACGGTTCTCCGTGAATATAATAATAATAAAGATAATGCCTCGTAAGAACATCGGGTTTTCGTTAGTTGGTTAATGAATGGGGTTTAAAGCCTATCGATTACACGAGGGTTAAGGCTGCTTGTCTCCAGACAAGGATACTTTAATAGTTTAAAGGAGAGATTAAAGTATACTCTTAGTGTATACATACTGAGATATACACCCCCACCAGGTGTATATACAGTGCTGCTCTCAATACATATACATCCAACGTGATATACTCATCAGAATGCATACACCGTTGTTTTGTATTCCTGAGTCATGTTATGATTCTAGCAGTAAGTAGGTGCACGGTGCTTAGTGTAGACAGACGCACGTTATTCAGGTACACACTTGCGTACAGGGCAAAACATATGTACTGCTCCAGGTATATTTTTAAGTATTTTAAAGGTGCAGGTGTACAAGTTGGGATGTACAAGCTTTTGAAACTACTGTTACGTAGGTACAGCGAATATTTAGTAAGTTTTGAAGCAAGTGAGAGAATAATTGTTGTGGGCTAGCTGTATACTAAATCAGGAAAGTTTGTTGTAGGTGGCGTGGTAAGTTAGGAGTGCCAGGGGTAAATGATCATGAGGGCCTCTAATGAATTATGTTTACAAATTGTCTTCCTAAATAGGTAAGGCTTATTTTAAGAAAGAAAGGTTGCAGTAAAGATTCTGAGTGTAATGAAGTGTACAATAACAGCTGTTTCCTAGACTTTTTATTATTAGAGACTGTTTTCAGTAAAAGTAGTAAAAAGGGAGAGAGAGGTGCGAGACAGAGATAACGAGTTTGATACGAAATTGGAATTGCCACAATGACAATGACACATTTCTTAGGGGAGATTCAGAAGAGAAGTTTTTTTTTTTTTATATTTTATTGAAAGAAACAATTACAAAACACATGACAATACGGAGACAGAAGACAGAGTGATAACTTAAAATACAAGCACTAACTGTGCTTGGCAAAACAACAACAAAGGTTAACAAAATTTTCCCTACTTAAGAAAACATACAAATCATAAAAACAATGCAGAAAACCAGAAAAACTTATCACTCAATGCTTACCATCCATGAACAGGAAAAAATAATAACCATATGTACATAATCCTGAAGGACATAAATCACAAACAGCCACTAAATGACGTAAATGACAGTATAACAAAATATACTAAATATAGTCATCCCCAAGTGCTTATTATTCACACGTCTGTAAAGTACAGACAACGACCCAATGAAACTTTATTACATTACAATTTTTTTTTTTTTTTTTTTTTTTTTTTTATATTTTATTTAAAAACTTAACATACATGATACATAGAATTGGTATACAAATATGAAACGATTCTGTTTCATAAGACATACTACTTCGTGCAATGATGAAATACACAATGAACTAACAAGAAACTAGTAATACTGCATAAGAATATTGACGACTGTTTTCAAACTTTACTATGCATCCCACCTCACAAAGTATTACAAAACATGGTGGCTGCTATGTTAATTCTCCACCTAATTGCATTTCAGTTGTTTTCAAATATTTTACTCCACATTATAGCTGATACAGAATAACTAAGCTCAAATAAACTTATTTTTCAACTGAAATCGTGTATTCTTGTGACATATAATTTTTAATTTTTATTTAAAATTTTTACTACAATGTAGTACATCAATGAAAAATGCCACACCATTAGATGCCAAAAACCGCAACACTAGATACATGACATCCAATTATTCCCGTGCACCCTATATGACTTACAACCTTATACGTGACATACATAAAAGAGCATAACTTATATATAATGCCAAAATACACTTGAAACAAACCAATACCCTTTGTAACAAGGGTGCATCCTTGTCACATGCAAATATATCTACCAAACACATAAAACTAAAGCAGGCCCTAAACCCTGTACCTTATTCCTTCTCTTATAAGGTAACCCTCCCTCCACTACATTAACAAACCCGTCAGAACATCATATTAACAAACAACATATATTCATATAGTTAATACGCAACAAGGCGTAACTGATAATGTACTCAGTTACAACATGAACATTTATAAAATCCGGTTGTTCTGAACAAGGTAATATCATACATCATACTAAAAATATATCTAACCTAACACACTATACTGATAGTCGTCACCACTCCTCATTCAGTAAACTTTAACTTACAACTGTTTTTACTCGGTACAATTATATGACGTAATATTACCCAACACACAGGTTTTATACAAGTAAACATAACAGTACCCACAATAAAAATAACACATAGGAAATACTATACTTTTCACGTATGCGTACACAACGCACAATGTTAATTACAATGTGAAACCCTTTTTATGATCGTTTAACGATACAAAACAGATACATGAGGCTAATATTTTGTATTCCCTACGTCATCATCCAACAGAGAAGCTCCCCATACTCATACTCCAGACCCATGCCTCTCCGACCAAGAAAAACCGTCAGGTAAACCCACTCAAACCCCTTACAAAAGATTAACCCCCATAATCAAAACCCTTCCCCCACTTGAAAAGCCACCCCCTGCGTCATTAGTCATCCCAACCCCCTCCATGCACACATACCCTAAACCCCATATCTCCCCACAACCGCTAAAAATTACCTTGATAATTAAATTCCCCTCTCCCACTATGACCCAACAGACACACCTCCCCCACCTAGAACTACACCCTAATACACATCCAAAACTCCACGCTCACTCGTCATACCTTAACCAGGATGAGCTTACCCTCCTACCACGTCAAGCCCCTTCTCGTCTACAATACATCCGCAAAACCATGTTCCTATACTCATCAGAAAATGCAGACTCCCATTTACTCCATACACCACCCGATTCCTGCATTTACTCCTATACATTGTGCCCCCATAGCTCTAATCCTTTCCCCCACCCCCTGCTCCCTCAGTCTCCAGGACACACACACGAAATCCACCATTAAATACCATAAACCCCTGCGTTCTCTATCACCCACCCTCGTATATCCATACTCATAGCCCTCAGTACTGAAATACCCCCACCCCCATTTTCCTCAACACCCTGCCTATCCATTCTCTCACCACCCCCAGTTCCTCACAAAATATATAGCATGCATCACTGTTTCTTGCGACCCACATCTTTTACAGCACCCATCTTGAACAATGCCCATCCGACATAACAATGCCTTATCTGCCACCACCCCATGTAGAAACCTATACATTAATTCCCTATCCCCAGCCCTAATCCTCATACCTTTCAAACCCCTCCAGATCAATCCCCAATCATACATAGGGTATTCAGCCACCCTCCAATCCCATCCTTCCCCACACGCGACCTCCAAAACACTAGCCTTCACTTCTTGCACCCTCCTCACAATCACCAAATGCCGCAATATATCCCAACACGTCCCCAACGATACACCCCCACCATCTGCGCACCTCCGCTCCACCGCTCCCACAGTAGCCCCTCAGTGCCTCCCAGCCGCACCATACACCGTTTCACAAACAAACACATCAACCTCCTTTCCACCCAAATAAGCCCCAACCCCCTAACTCCACTCTCTTCCTAACTACCTCCTTCCTCAACCAGTGTTTACCGAAAGCCCAAATGTACTTAAAACCCTCACCTCCAACCCCTCACATCCTCCTGCATCAGAGGGTAAACCACTGCCACGTGCCACAGTCTACTGTAGATCAGCACGTTCACCGCTATCACCCTCTGATGCAAGGAAAGATCCCCCGCCCTCCAACTCGTCAACCTATCTAGCGCTAGTTGCACCACCCTCCCAGAATTCACCCTCCTGGCCTCCATACTGTCACCCATATACATAATACCACAAATTTTCAGACTATCCACAATAATCCACCCATATCTCTCAGCCAATCTACCTCCAATCCATGCCCCTACCTCCAACAAACGCGATTTCGCCCCATTAATTCTCATACCCGTAGCTGCACAAAACACCCTTAGAGCCCCCTCAATAATCTTCAATCCCTCTTCCATTCTCACCAGCACCGTGGTATCGTCCACGTACCCCACTATATCATTTCCTCCCCCCTCCCTGTATCCACCCACCCCACATTCTTCACAATCATCCTGTAAAAGGGATCTTGCATGCCGGAACAATATCTGGGATAATGGACATCCCTGTCGCAAACCCCTATCCATTCGTACCACCCTTCCCAATTTCCCATTCACCTGCACGCGCACAGTAGCCCCAAATACACCGTCTCTACCCACCTAACTACCTCCTCACCAAACCCCTGTTTCCTCATGATTGCATACAGCATCCCTCTCTCCACACTATCATATGCCCCTTCCAGTCCAACGCTAATACTCCTCCCCCAGCCCCCTCTATAAATCCCTTGATGCGTTCATGTCCCTCAATCATACACCTACCTGGTATCCTCGTTGTCCTTCCGCTATTACCTTCTGCAATACTCTCTTCAATCTGTTCCCCAAAACCTTCCAAAGATTTTATAATCTGCATTCATCATTACCAGAGGTCTATAATTCTGCACCATGTTCCCCTGATTACTCTTCTTAACTAATACTACCACCCCCATGCCCTGCTCCCTCCCCATTCTACACCTACTCTTCATACAATTCATCAAGGCCACCATACATTCCTTCAACACATCCCAATGTACCCTATAAAATTCCTTCACCATACCATCCATACCAGGCGCCTTTTCCCTACTCATTCCATTCCGCCTCCACACCTCCTCCTCTGTTATTTCTCCTCCAGACACAACCTGTCCTTGTCCCCCAAAGCCCCTACCACACCCTCCTCTACAATCTCACCTTCCTCCTGCCCCCACCCTTGCTCCGCAAATACGCCTCAAACCACTTATCTACTTAAACTCCCATCGCCTCAGTCGTCCGTAAACGTTGACCCCTATTGAATCCTTCCAAATCCTCCTCCACATCCAGGTAGTCTATCGTCATAGCCTCTCTGCACCCCCTACACCTGCCCACAACATACCGCGATGGTCTGTCACCCCATAAAACATCATCCATACCCGCTTTCACTCTGCACGCATCAAACCTCTCATTTTGCAAATCCCTCAGTCTTTCTTTCAAACCTCGAATCTCATCCGTCACCTGCACTCCTCCACGCTCATAACAACCCCTCAAGATACTTTTGTAGACCATACCTCCAGCACACCTCCTCTCGCCCCAGCTTCTGATAATATTCCCTAATTCCTATTTTCGCCAAATCATTATTTTCCACCAAATCATTATTATCCTCTCCCCTTTGCTCCCACAATGACCCCCACCACCTCCTAAAATCATCCGCCCTACCCATGCCAGTCAATAATCTACCATTCAGCTTCCAATAACTCTGATACCACCTAATCACCCTTCCCAACTCACATCTGCCAGAACACCCCTATGATCCGAGAATCCACATCAAAAGTCTGCACCCTCCCTACAACCACCCTCCCCGTCACATATACCCTATCCAAACGCGCCGCATATCCCCTTCCTAACAAAAGTATACTCCACAAAAACCCCCCCACTACGTCCCTAAAACCTGCACTACTCAATAAATCCCTCAACGCCCCAACTCACAACCCGCTCCCCTGGGTTCCACATCCCTTTTTCTAATTACACTATTAAAATCCCTCCCAATATTGCCACGCCCGCAAACCTCCCAATGCCCCCACCATGTAATCGTTTAAAAAATCAATTTTCACTCTTCGAGAAGCCTCCGCCGGCATATAAACCCCCTACGAAACAAACCTTCACTCCCCCAATCCCCCTCCACCCTTACCACCCTGCCCCCCACTCTCCTCCACGCTCGTAGAACAAAGGGGCTTGACGTGCTAATGACCACTGCCACACCCTTTTAATTTCCCTGAAGACCCTGCATACACCTCATATCCTGCAAACATAATTCCGTCCACATCTATAATTGTGCTCCTGTAGGAACCCCCTTGCACACCCATACCGTCTCAAAGTTCCCTCTACCCACCGTCGCTTGACCTCTGCCCTCAACCCATTAACATTAATAGTTAAACACTGGAATATAAATGAGTGGGTTTACCTTTCGACCTCTGCACGGACTGTGACATTATCCTTCCTTTACCCCCTTGCCCACACTTTTGCTGCCCATAGCAGCATTTTTACCATCATCTCTTGCCAACTCCCTCCCTGTCATTCCCCTTCACTTCCACCAAAGGCTTCTTCGTGACCCTCTGGGCGGTGTCAAGATATCATCATGATCTTCGACCGTGCCAGATCGCTTCCGCGACCCTCTCCCCACATCCATCATGTCCCCACTATCACTCTGATGCACCTCACATTGACGCACTCACGCACCAATGCTGCTACCTCAGGACTCTCCTGCCCGAGTCAATCCCAACTCGTGCCTCCTCCACCAAATCTGCCCCATCCCCAACATGCAACACCTGTAATGGATCATCCAGTAATCCCTGAATCACTTCCACCAGAGGCACATCCATGCCTTCCTCTATCACAGGTACTTCCTCAACCTCCTTTTCATTCACCTCTCTCTCCAAAGTAGGCTCTGATGGGTGGCACGGTTCTGCCACACCCTCCACTATTTCCTCCAGCTCCTGGTCCTTTGCTGCTGTCCCTCATCACCAGCCATCCCCTCATACTTTCCTTGTGGTTCTGTCGGGATCTTGCGTTCAGCGGTTCGTTGAGCACCTCTCCGCAAACAATCCGCTGCTACATGATCAAAATTCCACATATCCTGCACGTCCTCCTTTGTCCTGCGTAAGTCACGTACACTTGCGTACGAAACTCAGCCATAATGATGTAAGATGGAATGGGCCTCCGTAACGACATCTTTAAGGTGAAAGATCCTCAGGAAGACCCTCCATGGGTCCCACCTCCACTTTCCTGCCGTTGCCAGATGTACTGTCCCATACTCGCTGAAGACACGTCCCACATCCATTTGATCTGCCTCAAAGGCACATTCTTTACCTTTACCCATGTGTAGGTGCGCGAAAATCCTTTAATCGCACCTGCAATGTCGCATTGACCGTGTAAACGTTGTCCTGATGTCGCTCTACCAATGTCTCATATGCTGCAGCCGTTAACAACTTCACAAAGATCCTGTTCATGCCATTTAGTGCCACTCCATACAGTTCCTCCATATCAATGTTGTATATATCACGAAGAATAGTAGGTATTACTGTAGCGCCACAGCAGGTTGGATTACTCCTGTAACCATGTCTATGCAGACGGTGTTGATGCGGCGTCTGCCCCCGCCGCCATGACAGTGAAAATAAAGTTGCTCACAGTCTCCACCAGGGGCCAGAGACCAGAGTAGCACACCCTTCTCTCACGAGAGCTGGGTGGCGAATGAAATTTTGGAATTGCCACAATGACAATGACACATTTCTTAGGGGAGATTCAGAAGAGAAGTTGCAAGGAATGATGGAGGAGTTCGGAAGGGTGAGTAAAAGATGGAAATTTAAAGCGAACATAGAAAAGAGTAACAAATACTATAGGTAATAAAGTTTTGCATGTCAGACTGGGGGTGAAGAAGCTTGGAGGAAGTTATTGTATTTACATATTATGAAGTGGAAGTGGCAGCAGATGGGTCTGTGAAAGACGAGGTGAAGCAGGAACTAAGTGAGGAGGAAAATGTGGTTGGGATGTTGAGGCATCTGTAGAAAGAAAGTTTTATCTATGTAGACGAGAAAGGGTAATGTGATACCAACACTTTTTTGTTGGTGTGAGGCAGTGGAGATGTCGTGTTTGAGGGAAGTGTGTTGTGTAAATATTCTGCAGAGAATTAGTTGGAGAAATTAGAAGAGAGTGAGGAGTTACAAAACAGCGGAGAGGAGGGATGGTTTGGCCATTTAGAAAGGTTGAAGGAATATAGAACGACAGAGAGGGCGCATAAATGTAAGATGAAGGACGTGTTTCAGGAAGGGTGCGAGGGAGGTTCTAAGTAGTAGAGGCTGAAGCATCCAGCAGGCGTGTGTCTGCTTGCTAGATAGAGCGGGCACAAGGAAACTAGTTAGGCAGACTCGAGTCCTGGAGATGGGATGTATAGTGTGCACTCTGAAGGAGGGGCAAGGATGCTGAAGGTACAAGAGGTGTTAAAACTGGGATATCTGCGCACATCTGGCAAGACAGTGATTGACTGAATTAGGATGAATGTGTTTTCCTTCTCTGTGGGGTTACTCTACCTTGCTGGGAAACAACTAGTGTGGTAAAAAAAGAGACGAAAGTAGTAGGAAACGCTTTTTAATAACTACTTTTCGCTCACTCATAAGTTTTGTCACGTTAAGGATAACACGTAATGATAACGATAACGATAAAGTGCTCATTGTTGCTTGTTTTGCCCTGCTGTCCATCATGCTAGTACTTTTTGCCTTTTTATTTACACAACTAAACTTATACCACCATAAGCTTGTTGTACTATGAACTTGCACTCAGTTTCTTTGACAAGACCTGGCTTGCTGTATAAGCCAAGCCGGCAAGCTGGGCTTCAAAAGCATAGCATAAGCACGCTCGAGGTTGTTAAAACAAGCTTCACATCGAGCGCAGTGTAATCACACACGATACACGAGACTGGGAAGAAAAAAAACAGCAGATTCAATGCATACTATATGAAGCCTTGATTCTGAAATGGCCTCTCAAGTGGCCCCTGAAAAGCCCTTAATTGCCTGTTGTTTGCAGACTTCCATGGCATTCTTGACGGTCATCCATCATGTTTTGGAAGTCCAATCACCTTGTTTGTCTCTCTCTCTCTCTCTCTCTCTCTCTCTCTCTCTCTCTCTCTCTCTCTCTCTCTCTCTCTCTCTCTCTCTCTCTCTCTCTCTCCTTTTCTCTCTCTCTCTCTCTCTCCTCTCTCTCTCTCTCTCTCTCTCTCTCTCTCTCTCTCTCTCTCTCTCTCTCTCTCTCTCTCTACCTGCAGTCGATTCGTGGGTCTTAGCTTTCCCGGCTCGGCCCCAGACCAGGTCTCCTTGTTGATGGCCTGATCAACCATGCTGTTGCCGCTAACTATACATAGTCCAGCGTATGCACCACAGCCTGGCGGATTAGGAACTGACTTGAGGAATTTATAAAGTTCCCCATTGTAAAGAGCTAGGAGTGTCGTTAATTCTTATGTATGATGGGAGAGTTGTTGAAGAGTCTTGGTCCCTTTACACTTACTGAATTGTTCAAGAGTCTTGGTACTCTTACACTTACCGAATTGTCTCATTTTACTCTTGGCTTCCCTACTTTTTACTGTGGTATTATCCGCTATCTCCCTAACCTCTTGCAGTTTCGCCTGCCTTACAAGGGGTTGTTGTTTTTATATAGCAAAACTCCAGTCACAGAACTAAGGTTGATCAACTATGAGGACAGACTAAAAAAAAACGAACTTGAAAATACTGGAAGACAGATGAACCAGGGAAGACGTGTTCAAGAGAGAAATGACTTAAGGTTGGCATATCTTGTTTTGAAGGTTCTAGTTATTAAGCCTTTAATTGTTCTTGGTATTGTAACAGTAATACTTTTGTGAACCTCGAATGTATGATCTTCACTTATTATCACTACTAAGTCCCTTACTTATTCTCCAGGTTTATTGAGTGGTTTCAGTTTATTTTATACTCAAGTCTGATACAATCCAAGTCTTGCAGTGTCCCACAGGAAGACTTAGTTTATATCAGCTTGACGGTCCGCTGTCCTTAGTGGATGACACTCTCCTACAGATTGCAGTATCGTCTGCACAGGATGTTACTGTGCTGTGGCTGATGTCTCTCTTTATGTCAGATACTGGAATGAGAAAGACAATTGGGACGAGGTTTGAGCCTTCACGTAAAACATCTTTTCGCCCTGGAACATTATCATTTTGCTTCACTTGTTACTCTTTGAGGCTATATATATATATATATATATTTTTTATTTTTTTTTTAGAAAATAATAAATCCGACTTCCCACTTTTTAAGTGTTATTCGTTTGATAACATTATCGAAGGTTTTTATTATATATATATATATATATATATATATATATATATATATATATATATATTTTTTTTTTTTTTTAAAAAAGTCGCGACCGAGGAAAGGGGAAAAAAAAAATCCCCAAAAAAAAAATTTCATCATCTTTTTTCCCACCCCCTCAAAACACTGCTTTGCAGAGGA
>WNWK01051612.1:0-12434 GCA_009830355.1 Cherax destructor
ATCAAATGTCATCACTGTAATTACTGGACTGATAAGAAGAGATAAGACTACCCTCACTCCCCCACAAATGTCACCAGTCATCATTAGTAGAGATCAGATGAGATAAGGCAGCGACACAAACCTTGCATAATGCTTCAGGGGAACTTTATTATTACATATTATTATTATGCACTATTATTATTATTATTATGCACTATCATTATTATTATTATTTTTATGCACTATCATTATTATTATTATTATTTGAGTACAATTTCAGTACCTAATATTAGTGTCAGAACATAGATTGGCTATGAAATCACAAGAACTACTATAAATTGTAATTATCAGAACATAAAAATTATATAAAAATAATAAGAGAAAAAAAATGTATATCGGCAACAATTCTGTTGCTGTCAGGTAAGCATCCAGAGCCAACTTCTCCGCCTCATATCTCGGTAAATACTGACCCAAAAAAAAAAAATTTTTATCCTATAGCACTTAAAAAAATGTGTTCTTTATTTCTATAAAAAAAATTTTTTTTTTTTTTTTCAAAATATTCGGGGCAGTAGCAGTACTAATGTATATATACGTTTAGACTGTTTAAGGGTTAAGAGGGACATTAATAAGGGGATAAGAAAAGCTAAACGGGACTATGAAATTAAAGTTGCTAGGGATTCAAAAACTAACCCAAAAAGTTTTTTCCAGGTTTATAGAACAAAAGTTAGATAAGATAGGTCCCCTTAAAAATAACTCTGGACATCTTACTGACAAGGAGAATGATATGTGCTCTATTTTTAATAATTATTTTCTCTCGGCTTACACACAGGAAGATACTAATAATATCCCAGTAATTAAGTTTTATAGTGGCCCTGAAAATGATAAATTATGTAATATCACAGTCACTAGCGAAATGGTTATGAAACAAGTAGACCGACTGAAACAAAATAAATCACCGGGTCCTGATGAACTTTTTGCAAGGGTTCTTAAGGAATGCAAAATGGAACTCTGTGAACCATTAACTAACATTTTTAACTTATCTCTTCAAACAGGTATAGTGTCTGATATGTGGAAGATGGCTAATGTAATTCCTATTTTTAAAGCAGGGGATAATTCACTACCGTCAAATTACCGCCCAATAAGCCTGACCTCAATTGTAGGCAAATTACTAGAGTCAATTATAATTGATTTTATAAGAAGCCATCTGGATAAACATAATTTGATTAATGATACTCAGCATGGATTCACAAGGGGCCGTTCCTGCCTAACTAATTTATTAACTTTCTTCGGTAAAGCTTTTGAGGCTGTTGATCACGATAAAGAATTCGATATTGTTTATTTAGACTTTAGTAAGGTTTTTGATAGAGTACCGCACCAGAGACTGTTAAGGAAAGTGGCAGCTCATGGAATTGGGGGAAAAGTGCTGTCATGGATCGAGTCATGGCTCACCAATAGGAAGCAGAGTGTGTGCTTAAATGGGGTTAAATCTGAGTGGGGATCTGTAACAAGTGGCATTCCACAGGGATCAGTCTTAGGCCCATTGTTGTTTATAATACAGTGGTACCTCGACTTACAATGGTCCCCAAACTCACCCTTGTATGTAAGTTTATTTTTTTAAATGCTTTTGTAAGTGTAATTTTGGGGGTCTAAAAGGACTAGTCTATTTTACAACATTTCTTAAGGAGATAAATTCGTTTGGTAATGACACTTGAACAGCATTCTGGAATGAAAAAATATCGTAAGTCGAGGTACCACTGTATATATCAATAACCTTGATGAGAACTTCAGGAGGATTTAGACAAACTCAATTTCTGGTCAGAAAAGTGGCAGATGCAGTTCAATGTAGATAAATGCAAAGTTCTGAAGCTCGGGAGTGTCCATAACCCAAGCACTTATAAGTTAAATAATGTAGAACTTAGCCATACAGATTGTGAAAAGGACTTGGGGGTTATGGTAAGCAGCAACCTTAAACCAAGACAGCAATGCCTAAGCGTATGTAATAAGACAAACAGATTACTGGGATTTATATCAAGAAGTGTAAGCAACAGAAGTCCAGAGGTTATATTACAGCTTTATACATCATTAGTAAGGCCTCACCTAGATTACGCAGCTCAGTTCTGGTCTCCATATTACAGAATGGATATAAATTCGTCAGAAAACATTCAGCGTAGAATGACTAAATTAATACATAGCATTAGAGGTCTTCCGTATGAAGAAAGATTGAAAACCCTTAAATTACATTCACTTGTAAGACGAAGAAAGAGGGGAGACATAATCGAGGTATACAAGTGGAAAATGGGTATTAACAAAGGGGATATAAATAAGGTCTTGATGATATCTCTCCAAGAGAGAACCTGCAATAATGGATTCAAGTTAGATAAGTTTAGATTTAGAGAGGATATAAGAAAGTATTGGTTTGGAAATAGGGTAGTTGATGAGTGGAACAGTCTGCCTAGTAGGGTTATTGAAGCTAGGACCTTGTGTAGTTTCAAATTTTGGTTGGATAAATTCATGAGTGAGAGGGGCTGGATTTGAGTGAGACTTGCACATGAGTAAATAGAATTATCAAAGCTTATTTCTTGGGTAGCATTGAAAATTAGGTTGAGCAAATATTGTTAGTGGGATGGATTGTGAAGGACCTGCATAGTATGGGCCAACTGGCCCATACTGTGAAAAATTAATGTAAACACTTGCTCATAATTGTATTAATCCATTAGTAAAAACTTATTATTATTATAATCAAAAGAAGCGCTAAACCACAAGGGTTATACAGCGCGGCGGGGCAGGACAGGATACAGGGAGTAAAACCTTAATCTAGTACCATATCATTAAGTTTAGCATAATCCATTGTTCTCAAGTCTAGTTATAGAATCACACTAAATCCTACGATTACAGGCATTGATCCTGATATCAACCTATTATTAAATGACTTACATGATTCCAACAGCAACTGTAACTATTACACAGCAGATCAAGCAAAGACATTACTCAGAGCCAACAATAACTTAACTATCTTCAATTACAATGTTAGATCTTTGAGTAAACATTATGATGACCTCACAGCATTACTCCAATCCCTACAGACCAATATGTCAATCGTCACACTCACTGAGACCTGGCTAAAGCCTGATACTACAGGTGTCTATGCCATCCCAGGTTACACAGCCATTCACAACTGTAGGACAGACCAGCGAGGGGGTGGATCAGTAATATATTATACAAATCAACTTGAATGTATCAAAAACTCTTGCACAAGGGATGAGCATGGAGAATATATTATAGTTAAATTTAAATCAAAAGACCTGCAAAAACCCCTCACAGTGATAAACATCTACAGATTACCACAGTCAAACATCCACCACTTTAGTGAAAAACTAGGAAACCTGATAATGGATTCACGCCTGAACAAAGATTATTTGCTGCTCACAGGAGATTTCAACATAAATCTCCTACATGACCAGGACCCACAGGTAATTGAATTCACAAACACTATGAGCAACTACTTATTACTACCAACAATATCAAAACCTACAAGAATCTCTGAGAATAGTACCTCGTTATTAGACCACATCTGGACTAACACCATATCCCCTCTAAAATCAGGCATAATCACAGAAAACACCACAGACCACTACCCTACCTTTCTCATAACTAACCTAGGCATTTTGCCCCAAGATATTACAAAAGTTACCTTCAGGCTACATAATGAGTCAACTGTTAATAATTTGATATCAGCTATGACGAACATTAACTGGCTTAATGAATTAGAAGCATATTCAGATACTAATGAATGCACCAAGAACTTTCTTAAAAAAACACACAACCTCTATAACAGACATTGCCCTAAAAAACTAAACAGATCACTGCTAAGAGACTTAACAATCCCTGGCTAACACCCAGCATCCTTAAATCCATAAACAAGAGGCACCAATATGAAAAACAATACAGAAGGGGTCTAATAACCAGAGAACAATCCAAACGCTACTCATCAATCCTTACTAGCCTGATAAGAAGGTCCAAAAAATTGTATTATGAGAACAGACTCCAGACCGTAAAAGGTGATATGAAAAAGACCTGGAAAACCCTATCTGCTATTCTAGGAAATAAAAAGATATCCACGAACAATACCATCAAATTATCAAAAACAGACGAACCCCTACTCTCACCAACTGAGACAGCAAACAGACTTAATGTTTTCTTCTCCACCATAGGAAAGAATCTAGCGAGTAAAATCCCAAGCTCGAACACTAGTCCAACAGACTACCTCACCAACAACTACCCAGATTCACTATTCCTAGCTCCTACCAACTCAATTGAAGTCTCGCTCATAATCAACACCCTTAAAAACAAAGCAGGAGACATAAACAGCTTACCACCCTTTATGTACAAAAAAGCTTCACAGGTACTGTCACCTCATCCTCATATCAGATATTGACAGGGATATAAGCCACAGTGCTGTGTCTTCCTTTGCAGATGACACCCGAATCTGTATGACAGTGTCCACCGTTGAAGACACGGCTAGACTCCAAGCAGACATAAACCAAATCTTTAAATGGGCTGCAGAAAACAATATGAAGTTCAATGATGAGAAATTTCAATTACTCAGATACGGAAAACGTGAAGAAATTAAAATCTCATCGGAGTACAAAACTAATTCCAACCACACAATAGAGCGAAAAACTAATGTCAAAGACCTGGGAGTGATCATGTCAGAGGATCTCACCTTCAAGGACCATAACAAAGTAGCAATTGCATCTGCTCGGAAAATGACAGGATGGATAATGAGAACCTTCAAAACCAGGGATGCCAAGCCCATGATGACACTTTACAGATCGCTTGTTCTATCTAGGCTAGAATATTGCTGCACACTAACGGCACCTTTCAAGGCGGGTGAAATTGCTGACCTTGAAAATGTGCAGAGAACCTTCACCGCACGCATAAGTGTGATAAACCACCTCAACTACTGGGAACGCATGAAGTTCCTAAACCTGTACTCTCTAGAACGCAGGCGGGAGAGATACATTATTATATACACATGAAAAATTCTCGAGGGCTTAGTACCAAACTTGCACACAAAAAATCACTCCCTACGAAAGCAAAAGATTCGGCAGGCGATGTAACATCCCCCCAATGAAGAGCAGGGGTGCCACTAGCACGTTGAGGGACAACACAATAAGTGTCAGGGGCCCAAGATTGTTCAACTGCCTCCCAGCATACATCAGGGGTATTGCCAACAAACCCCTGGCTGTCTTCAAGCAGGCACTGGACAGGCACCTAAAGTCGGTACCTGACCAGCCGGGCTGTGGTTCGTACGTTGGACTGCGTGCGGCCAGCAGTAACAGCCTGGTTAATCAGGCTCTGGTCCAACAGGAGGCCTGGTCACGGACCGGGCCGCGGGGGCATTGACCCCTGGAATTCTCTCCAGGTAGACTCCAGGTAATTATAGCAGCATTATTCAATAAATCCATTGAAGCTTCTACCTTCCCATCAATTCTCAAAATAGCTAGGGTCACCCTGATCCACAAAGGTGACCAAACTGACTTGAATAATTATAGACCAATCTCAAATTTACCACTGCTTTCTAAAATCTTCGAAAAATTAATTCACAGACAGATCTATTCCTACCTCGTCTCACACAATGTACTCAACCCCTGTCAATTTGGATTCAGGACTAACAAGAGCACAAACGATGCTATAACACACATGTTAGAGTTAATATACACTGCACTTGAGAAGAAAGAAGTCCCGCTGAGAATCTTCATAGACCTACGCAAAACATTTGATACAGTCGACCATGATTTACTGCTCACAAAATTAGCACACTATGGTATTAGAGGGCACCCACTCAACTACCTAAAGTCATACCTTAGCAACAGACGCCAGTACGTGTACACAAATGGAGAGAACTCTTCCACACAACAAATTACAGTCGGAGTCCCTCAAGGAAGTGTCCTGGGGCCACTCCTATTCCTCATTTACATAAACGACCTACCGAATGCATCACAACTACTCAAACCCATATTATTTGCAGATGACACAACATATGTCTTCTCTCACCCAAATTCAGTCATACTAGCCAACACTGTTAATGCCGAATTACAGAAAATATCAACATGGATGAAGACAAACAAGCTTACTCTCAATACTGACAAGACCTACTTCATTCAGTTTGGAAACAAAGCCACAAATGTTCAACTTAACACAACGCTCAATGGTTCACCCATCACAAGACTCACAGAGGGAAAATTCCTAGGAATCCACCTTGACAGTAGTATTAAAGTCCAAACACACATACAACAAATTTCCAAGAAAATTTCAAAGACAGTAGGTATATTATCAAAGATATGCTATTATGTGCCACAACCAGCTCTCCTTGCACTATATCATTCACTTATCTACCCTTATCTCACCTATGGAATCTGTGCATGGGGCTCAACAACATTAAATCACCTTAGACCACTCATAACCCAGCAAAAGGCTGTAGTCAGGATAACAAATTCCCACTCTAAACAGCATACTCCACCTATATTCAAAACTTTAAAACTACTCACCGTAAAAAACATTCATACCTATTCATGTGCCTACTACATACATAAAACTCTACATGCTAATATCAACCCTCTGCTCAAAATTCTCAACTTTAATAGGTCCCACGACCACAACACAAGACACAGATCACTTTTTGACATACCCCGAGTCCATACCAACCAATGTAAATATTCTATGCACATAAAGGGCCCCATAATCTGGAATTCATTACCAGTAAATATTAAGTTAACCTTGTCTGAAAATCAATTCAAGACTCTTCTCAAAAATCACCTACTCACCCTATACTAAATACTCATACTGTAACAACTTTCAAACCCAATACATTATGTTATTTTCCTTAAGATAATCTCAGTTTTATATTGTCATCCTCCTTAACACTTGTTGCAATTTCATATCATCATATTGTCATTTTAATAGTATAGTATCATCATATTGTAATTTGAAATAAAATATATAACTAGAAGAAACTCAATAAATTTCTCTAGTATTGTTATTTTACTAGTATAGCATCAACATATTGTAATTTGAAATAAAATATACAACTAGAATAAACTCAACCAATTTCTCTAGTATTGTCTTTTTAATAGTACAGTCATCCCTCGGTTTTCGTGTTTAATCCGTTCCTGAGGGATGCACTAAAACTGAAACACACGAAAACTGAAGCCATTTTCCCCATAAGAAATAATGGAAATTCAATTAATCCGTTTTAGACACCCAGGAGTATTAACAAAAAATAATTTTTTAGAGATTAAATATAGATTTACATACAGAAAATAATAACAAATAAATATAAAGCACTAATAACATGTATAAATGAACATTTAACATCACACTTACTTTTATTGGCAACTCTTGTTGGTGTATGGAAGATGGAGAGGAGAGAGGGAGGCGAGTTTATTGTTGGGAGGCAGGACAAAATGCTTCAATTTGACACTAATATCAGCTCTACGGCTTATTTATCTATCACAATTCATCTAATATGACATAATAAACAATATAAATAACATAAAAATGTGATATACACTTTAGAATGAATAAAATGTGTGTCTCATTACGAATGTGGTGGCGGGCATACTCGGTCCAGCTATGAAAACATCTTCCTATTCTTTCCTCCTTCAGACGCATTAGTATAAGAGAAAACGGAGTTTGTAATGCTAACTGCATTAGATCGCTTATTTCCAGTCACTTCAAGGTGAACAGGAATCATTCCTGTCCAGGCTGGCTGGTAACAACAACAGCAGCAGCAACAACAACAACAACTGGTTTGTTGACAAAACTACCGAAACTTCTACACTCTCGTTCTCTCTCGTTTATTCATTTAATCTTGTTTACTCACCTCTCACTCTACATTAAGACTGCCTCTTACCACCACTGCCTCTCATCACCACTGTCTCACCACCACTGCCTCTCACCACCACTGCCTCTCATCACCACTGCCTCTCACCACCACTGCCTCTCACCACCACTGCCTCTCACCACCACTGCCTCTCACCACCACTGCCTCTCACCACCACTGCCTCTCACCACCACTGCCTCTCACCACCACTGCCTCTCACCACCACTGCCTCTCACCACTTTGCTACGATTTCTTTCTTTAATTCTATGGTGTTCCTCACTTTCTTTACCAAAGGACTGACACTAGGAGCTATCTTTGGGCCCGTGGTGGCTTATTTAGCAGTCACACACAATAATAAAGGGCCAAAAACAATGGATTGTTAAGAAATGTTTTGTATGAACTCGCAGGATAATGATCACTCAACCAGAAACAATGCTACACTGCCTGAGAATGTGCGTGGGAGGCGGGCTTGCGGGCTTTGTATGTGCGCTGGGCACTGGACAGGGTTCCGGACCAAGCACGAAAATGGAGGGAATCACACAAAAACAGAGGTCAATTTTCCCTGAAAAAACTGCACGAAAACTGAAATACACGAAAACAGAGATACACGAAAACGGAGGGATGACTGTATAGTATTATCATATTGTAATTTGAAATCAAATATATAACTAGAATAAACTCAATCAATTTCTCTAATATTATGTACATAGTGAATAAGTCTTTAGACTAAGCTGCCCCTAATGCCATGGCATGCCAGTGGCTCTTCTTGCATTACAGTTTTATAATTGTAACTACGAATAACTATGTATACTTGTAACTTGCAACGAAATAAAAATATTATTATATTATTATTATGTTCTTCTTATGTACTGTAATGTACAAGTACTGTAGGGTACTGTAGTGTAAAAAGTACTGTAGTGTACAAGTACTGTAGTGTACAAGTACTGTAGTGTACAAGTACTGTAGTGTACAAGTACTGTAGTGTACAAGTACTGTAGTGTACAAGTACTGTAGTGTACAAGTACTGTAGTGTACAAGTACTGTAGTGTACAAGTACTGTAGTGTACAAGTACTGTAGTGACAAGTACTGTAGTGTACAAGTACTGTAGTGTACAAGTACTGTAGTGTACAAGTACTGTAGTGTACAAGTACTGTAGTGTACAAGTACTGTAGTGTACAAGTACTGTAGTGTACAAGTACTGTAGTGTACAAGTACTGTAGTGAACATAAGAACATAAGAAAGGAGGAACACTGCAGCAGGCCTGTTGGCCCATACTAGGCAAGTCCTTCACATTCCAGTTGACTAACAATATTTGTTCAACCCAATTTTCAATGCTACCCAAGAAATAAGTTTTGATAATTCTATTTACTCATGTGCAATTCCCACTCAAATCCAACCCCTCTCACTCAAGAATTTATCCAACCTAAATTTGAAACTACCCAAGGTCCTTGCTTCAATAATCCTACTAGGCACTGTTCCACTCATCAACTACCCTATTTCCAAACCAATACTTTCCTATATCCTTTCTAAATCTAAACTTATCTAATTTGAATCCATTATTTCGGGTTCTCTCTTGGTGAGATATCCTCAAGACCTTATTAATATCCCCTTTGTTAATACCCATTTTCCACTTGTATACCTCGATCATGTCTCCCCTCATTCTTCATCTTACAAGTGAATGTAATTTTAGGGTCTTCAATCTTTCTTCATACGGAAGATTTCTAATGCTATGAATTAATTTAGTCATTCTACGCTGAATGTTTTCTAACGAATTAATATCCATTCTGTAATATGGAAACCAGAACTGAGCTGCGTAATCTAGGTGAGGCCTTAAATAAAATAAAATAAAATAAAATTGTACAATTATATATGGTAGACCTAGTTATACATAGTTATTACATAGTTATTACTTAGTTATTAATGAGATGTACATGCCAAAAGCCCTAACGATGTATAAAGCTGTAATATAACCTCTGGACTTCTGTTGCTTACACTTCTTGATATAAATCCCAGTAATCTGTTTGCCTTATTACGTATGCTTAGGCATTACTGTCTTGGTTTTAGGTTGCTACTTACCATAACCCCCAAGTCCTTTTCGCAATCTGTATGGCTAAGTTCTACGTTATTTAACTTATAAGTGCTTGGGTTATGGACACTCCCGAGCTTCAGAACCTTGCATATATCTACATTGAACTGCATCTGCCACTTTTCTGACCAGGAATTGAGTTTGTCTAAATCCTCCTGAAGTTCCCCAATATCTATGTTTGAATAAATTATCCTACCTATCTTCATGTCATCGGCGAATTTGCTCATATCACTAGTAATTCCCTCATCAAGGTCATTGATATATATTATAAACAACAACGGTCCTAAGACTGATCCCTGTGGAACACCACTTGTTACAGATCCCCACTCGGATTTAACCCCATTTATGCACACACTCTGCTTCCTATTGGTGAGCCATGACTCGATCCCTGACAGCACTTTTCCCCCAATGCCATGAGCTGCCACTTTCTTTAACAGTCTTTGGTGCGGTACTCTATCAAAAGCCTTACTAAAATCTAAATAAACAATATCGAATTCTTTATCGTGATCAACAGCCTCAAAAGCTTTACTAAAGAAGGTTAATAAATTAGATAGGCTGGAACGGCCTTTTGTGAATCCATGCTGAGTATCATTAATCAAATTATGGTTATCTAGATAGCTTCTAATAATATCAGCTATAATTGACTCTAGTAATTTGCCTACAATTGAGGTCAGGCTTACTGGGCAGTAATTTGACGGTAGTGACTTGTCCCCTGCTTTAAAAATAGGAATTACATTAGCCATCTTCCACATATCAGACACTACACCTGTTTGAAGAGATGAATTAAAAATATTTGTTAATGGTTCACAAAGTTCCTTTTTGCATTCCTTAAGTCCTTGCAAAAAGCTCATCAGGACCCAGTGAAAAAGCTCATCAGGACACGGTGAAAAAGCTCATCAGGACCTGGTAAAAAAAGCTCATCAGGACCTGGTAAAAAAAAGCTCATCAGGACCCTGTAGTGTAGTTGTTCTTTACTTCAAAGAGGTCATACCCAGTACTGTACTAGTACTGTATCATCACATAATACCCAGTACTGTACTAGTACTGTATCATCACATAATACCCATTACTGTACTAGTACTGTATCATCACATAATACCCATTACTGTACTAGTACTGTATCATCACATAATACCCATTACTGTACTAGTACTGTATCATCACATAATACCCAGTACTGTACTAGTACTGTATCATCACATAATACCCAGTACTGTACTAGTACTGTATCATCACATAATACCCAGTACTGTACTAGTACTGTATCATCACATAATACCCATTACTGTACTAGTACTGTATCTTCACATAATACCTAGTACTGTACTAGTACTGTATCATCACATAATACCCAGTACTGTACTAGTACTGTATCATCACATAATACCCAGTACTGTACTAGTACTGTATCACATAATACCCAGTACTGTATAATCACATAATACCCAGTACTGTACTAGTACATAAGAACATAAGAAAGAAGGAACACTGCAGCAGGCCTACTGGCCCATGCGAGGCAAGTCCAAATCTCCAACGGCTTAAGCCAATGCCCCGACCCAGCCAGGTCAGGTTACATTCACTTAAGGAAGGAGCACTGCATCTGACCTAGTAGCACAAGCTAGTCAGGACCAATTCACACCCAACCGCACCCACTCATATAATTGTCCAGCCGACCACCTGGTCAGGTCACTTCCACTTAAGGAATTAGTACAGGTCAGGTTACATTCACTTAAGGAAGGAGCACTGCATCTGACCTAGTACAAGCTAGTCAGATCCAAACTCCACCATCCACACCCACCCATGTATTTATCTAACCTATTTTTAAAACTACACAACGTCTTAGCATCTATGACGGTACTCGGGAGTTTGTTCCACTCATCCACAACTCTATTACCAAACCAGTGCTTTCCTATATCCTTCCTGAATCTGAACTTTTCCAACTTGAAACCATTGGTGCGAGTCCTGTCTTGGTTGGATATTTTCAGCACGCTATTTACATCCCCTTTGTTTATTCCTGTTTTCCATTTGTACACCTCAATCTATCCCCCTAATTCTCGCCTTTCTAGAGATGCAGATTCAGGGCCCTCAGTCTATCCTCATAGGGAAGATTTCTGATACAAGGGATCAACTTTGTCATCCTCCTTTATACGTTCCAGTGCATTTATATCCATTCTGTAATACGGTGACCAGAACTGTGCAGCATAATCTAAATGAGGCCTAACCAAAGATATATAGAGTTGAAGAACAACCTGAGGACTTCTGTTATTTATACTTCTTGATATGAAGCCAAGGATTCTGTTAGCTTTATTGGGAAAACTTATGCACTGTTGTCTAGGCTTCAGATTACTACTAACCAGAACTCCTAAATCCTTCTCGCAATTACAAGTAATAAGATCTTTTTATTCAGCTTATATGTGGGATGGTTATTGTCCTGCCCCAAAATTTAGAACTTTTCATTTGTTTTCATTAAACTGCATTTCCCC